>JAAAKE020103708.1:0-17907 GCA_010014785.2 Anisolabis maritima
CTCTTTCTCTTTGAAAGGATAACTTTAATGTAAATATAATTATATTTTCTTATTAGCGAATATTTTTAAAATTATAATAAAACCTTTTATTTGATTAAAAAAAATATTTACTCTCCTATATTACTTTACTTTCTCTTATCTATATTAAGTAGTACCACTAATCACCTTTTGGTTGCTTAAATACTATATAAATATGTGTACCCAAAATAATTGATGCCGTTAGATTTTTTTAAATAACTCCATTTTTTTATTATTCACTATCGATTTCTTCATTAATTAAATACTATTATTTAAGAGTAAACAAAATTTCTTGCTGATATTTTTATTATGTCTAAGCAAATCAGCAAATAAGACTACACACAATTTTAATCGAAAAAATTGTTAATTTAATAAAAAAACTTTTCTTAAAAAAATCGCAAATAATTTTGATGAAAAATAAAAAAAATAAAAAAATCGAAACAATCGTTCCCTTTTATATTTACAGTCATCGAAAAAAGAGATCATATTTCGCTTGTTTGGTCTGAAATGAAAAATTATTCCAAACAAATTTTTTTTATTATTTTACAATCCTTTCGATTACTGTACTTTATAAATTTCAATATATTTAATTATATAAATCAATATCGGAGGGTTCCTACAGGCATCAAACAGTCTTGGTCCTCGGGGCCAACCCATCCGAGGTTCAGCACTGATTGGCCTTGCTTGACAACGAAGACCTTGGGACTATTCCTCTCCTCTTCTGCCAGGCTTTATTGTTCGGATTATATTTTATATTTCCCATTAATATTGGAGAAAAAAATTTTGAGGTCCAAGACAAAAATATATTTTTTTTAAAATTACTATTTATTAAAAAGTAATTATCATTGAAAATAAATATTTCTTCCACGGATTATCGTCTTTTAGGTTAATCCAAAAATTTCCCTTCCTATTTTATAATATCTCTTTCACTAGAGGCGAATTAAGAATGTCTGATTTTCTTGAAAGGTGATGGATTGGGCGAAGGCTGTTCCGCCGGTGGCACCATTTGTGAGCGAGAGCGTGAACGTGAACGTGAACGTGAACGTGAACGAGGTGGAGGCGCTATGGACTTGAGCCAGGAGGCATGTTTAACACCAGCGCCTTGGGCTCTGCAACCCAGCGGGCAGCAAATCTCACAACCTATGCAGCCTAATTCATTGCTTGACCAGGATCTGTGGCAGAGATACCTGGCACAACTTGGCCCTTCTGATAAGTGCCCAGCTCTCGACTGCGAACTTGCTGGTACTGAACACTTCCATTGTCTGGCTGAGGCCTGCGAGATGACCTTCCGGTGAGTATTTATTTGCAAAATTGTCTTTAACTCCTTCGGATGCCTTCTAATTTTTTATTGATTTAAAAAAGAGAGCTTTTGCTTTTTTTCATCAATTCTTCAGTCGAGAGACTAAATGAATAGTAATATTTCTGAAAAACGATAATTAACATATTTTCTTTGAACCAATTTAAACCAAAATATGCAAGTTGTTCAATATGTAATAAATCGTTGGATGAAAAAATTTAACCAAACTCGTTTGGGAATTAATCTAATAGTCCCTAATCAGAATCAAAACTACTATTTCAAAATTATTAAATATTAACGTTGCTCTATGCGCGGACTTTCCAAGCAGAGAGGATTTCTACCTCAAAGCACCAAAGCTCCCTTGAAATCATATTAAAAATTCATTCTTTTTTTTTTGGAGCAGCCTGCCACTTCATTCCAAATACCATTTTTTCAAATTTTAATCTAAATTGGAATAAAAAATTATTTTAATTTTCAATTATAGCCCTTGAAGCAGAGGTAAACCTCTTGCTTCATAATTTAGACTGGTTCGCTTTCCGTTCTCAACAATGTTTTTATTTAAATATATTAGCTACTAAATAATTTAAATAAGAGGCCTCAGATGCTGAAAAAACTTCCCAGACGACTTTAGAATAAAATTATTCAACAAGAAGTATCACTTTTTCAGATATTTCACTCTTAAATCTCATTCATCCAACGATTTATTAGATACTCTACCTGTATATTTTGGTTTGAATTGGTTCAGAGAAAAAATCTCGTTAATTACCGTTTTTCAGCTATATTTCTATTCATTTAGCATTATGGCTGGAGAAATAATTGTTTATTTTAAAGAAATACACACTATTTCTTCCAAATCCTTATTATTATAAATAGAACGTTTTATTCCATAGGAAATAACAAATTTTTTTATTCTTTTGAAGATCTTGCTTGACTAAGAAAGCATTCTAATTTAATTTTCTTAAAAATCTAATAATACATATAAAAAATATATAACCAACGTTTCTATAATACTTCATAATATTCTATAATTTTTATTTGAAGAGGGGATATCAACTCCTCTTTTCGTTAAATCCATAGATTTTTCTGTTAATTCCGATGGAATGCCATTTCAGAATAAATTTATTATGAAGAAGCCAGTTTCAATCAAGACCACTTATTCCAATAAATCCTTTAATTTAATCAACAGGAAATTAATTCATGCCGACAACTTTATTCACTAATAAAGAGTATTTAATTTGGTGATGAAGGATTTTTCTCACCAGGAAAAAATTACAAAATTTGAAAGTAAATAATTCATTTTTTTATTTTTTATTTATTTAAAAAAGAAAAGGTATTTTTATTACTTTTGAAAATCCAAAACTATGAATTATTATTTATTTCTCTTCTCTTCTGGTTTACATTTTTTAATGTTTATTTTTAAAATCTTTTTATTTTGATTTATACAAAGAAGCATAATCATTATTTTCCTCCTAATTTTTTTTTTCTACATATTATTATAGCAATTTTTTTAAATCAAGATATATCAAAAACAATTTGTTTCAACTTGATATTTATTTATTCATTAGATATTTCAAGGACTTTACTTTACCATGAATTTGAAAAAAAAAAAAAAAATAAAAAATAAAAAAACATATTTTTCAGAATAATACTAATAATAATAGTACCAATACTTAATCAAGTAATTTCCTAGAGATGACCTCGCATAAATGGATGAAAGTTTGAATAAAACGGATCCATCCAAGGTCAGACTGGTTGGTGGTCCAAACTTTGAATAAAAATTCGATCAAGATGATTGAAGATTAGAGAAGTGTTAAATTTTCCATTTTAAAGAATCCTTGAGTTTTTTTTACTTGAAATGAGAAAAATGAGGCATCTGAGATGCACCATTTAGTAAAAACGCCTTTCTTTTGTATTCGTTTTAAATTAGGCATATTGATGATAATGACACAAACTCAAAGAAGGAATTCAGAAAAATGTAAAACAACACAATTCCAACATTCTTTAGTTACACACTTTCTTGATGGGTTGCCAAAAAAACAAAGAAAAAAATTGAAGTTAAGATGCTTTTAACGTCTTTGTAAAAGGTATAATATATGTTAACTATAGATCTTGTGAGGGCAATCGAGGGCATCCGTGGAACTCTTTCTAAAACATACAAAAAAAGTGGTAATTGACTCGATTAATCGGTGTGCACGTGTTCAGGTCAATGGAGGGCGTGAGGGAGCACGCGCGATCCCACGAGCAACAGGAGCAAGTCACTGACGCATTCTACATCTGCGGGGGAGACGGCGAGAGCTGCGAAGAGGAGGGCTGTCCATACCTCAACACCAGGGACAAACATTACCACTGCACCTGGGTAAATCTTTTTAATTCAATTTATGGTGAAGTTGTACATTTTTAGAAAAAGAGTTTATCATCCCCTCCCTCCATATATATACTCTCACTGCATTATTTGGTTAGTTCCCCCAAAGAAATGTAAAGACCTCACTCAACCCTATTTTATTTTTCATTCATAGCTGTGATTATTTTTAAAAATTTTGAAAATATACACACTATAACAAAAATAATATTAGAAGACTTAAAATGCCAAAGAGGGATCATCTTTTGCTCTTTATAGAAATCCACTCTAAAGAACCCTATGCTAAGTTTTACCTTCTTTTTCAAAATAGGAAGACTTTAAGAGTATTATTTTAATATTTTTTTAATATGTAATTTTTTTTAAATTCATTTTAAATACTTTTTGGCATTAGAGGTTGGCTTTGCTTATTGACAATGATCTTGGTAGCTGTTGCTCTTCTTTCCGGCCAGAATATAATCCAGGCATATTTATTTATATCATTTGGTTTTCAAATGATTTAAATAAATTTTCATCCGACTGCCAGGGATCCGAACCCACACCCCTTGGCTTTTAACTTGACATTGTCTCTCGGCCACGGGAGGGGGGGGGTATATAATTTATTAATAAATAAAAATCTCTATAAAAAAGAAAACCAGATCATCAGGGAAGCAAAATATGTTGCATTTTAATATTAAATTCAGGCGTTTCTATATTTTTTTTTTACTATTTTTTTAAATTATATAATATAAAAGACAAATATTTTCGATATTTTATTGTCCTAATAAAATATTAATTTTATTTCTGAATTTTAGTCGTCCTTTGGCCTCAGCAAAAATTAATTTAAATCTATATTTCATTTGGTTCAGAAAAATTATCATAATAATGAAAAAAAATTTCTTTATTAATTATTTAAAACTACAATGTAATCTTTCAAGAACAACCGGGTCACATGCGGGATTTGTTAAAGGGGAAGCACGTTTTTCTATTTTATTCTCAAATTTTATTTTTATACATGGCTGAAGAATTGCAAGCAAACATACCATATTCCATATATTCTTTTTATTAGCTCTTTTGCTCTTCGTAATATTACAATACAAAAAAGGCGTTCTTTTTTTTTTTTTTTCTTTTTGTTTCCCACAAATTTATCTTTTCTCTCTCCCTCTCTCTTTGATCTCATTCACCAATTGTCCGTTTTTTTTTTTTCACAACTTTTGCTGACTTCACAAAACAAAACTGTCTTTTGGATTTTTTTTCCAATTTATAAATCAATCAAACATTAAAGCAAATCTTTGTTGACGTTCTCCTTTAATCATCCCTTTAAACATGTTTCATACTTGATTGATTCTCTTAAAATGAAACTTTATAGGTGCTCTCATAAAAATCGACCAGCTTAAATGCTGTATTTAACTCGTTCAATAACTCACTTTTATTAAAAAAAGAAAAACTATTCTCACGCCAGGATCAACTAGTTAAACGATGAAATCTATTTTTTAAATATTGATTCACTTAATTATTATCATTAACGTGTTTTCAATTTTTTTTTGATATATTACTAAAAGATCGGAGACCTAACCACAAATTATAGATATTTTTCCGTTTTAAATAATTACAAAAATATTTCGATTATGCGTGTTTTTAGGATAATTGTCGGGAAATCATCATGCCCGCGGACAAACCCTTCCGTCGATTGGACCATTACAAAATGCATCAATATTCGAAAAAATTGAGCCTGACCAAGGACCCGTTGACGATGACCCACCTGGCCACTTCAATCGATGGCATGTTTCGAAGAAAACGCGGACGACCTCCCAAGAATCGCGTTATTGAGGTACGTACGACTACACACAAATCATTTATTAAAATTACAAATTTATAAGAATTTTTAATGGAAAGAAATAAAAAGTGTTCTGTCACTGATCTTAACCTTCTTCAAGTCAGACAAATTAATATAAAATTTTTTTGGAAATAAAATTATTTAAATAATTTTTAAATTTTATTTTAAATTATTTTCTACCACTAGAAATTATATATTTCTAAGGAGAGGCAGCCAACAAAAAAATACTAAAAAAAATACTGTATATTCGAAAGATCGGCAAAAATAATTAGTATTTTTTTGTTGACTCCTTACTTATACTCCTCTTCTCCCCAGTCATATTAGATTGTGAAAAGTTATAAAGTATTGTAGTCTATGATAATATATGATAAATTTGTAGCTCAATTGATAACTGAACCCAATTCTACATTTCAAATTTTACCTATTACTAATCTATTAGTAGTATATATTTTATTTAATAATTTTAATTTTACCGTTTTTCTAATAGCCTTTTTTTTTATTTTTTCAGGTGTGGAATGACTATGTAAGTATTTTTTTACTTTCCTCCATCGTATTATACTATTATATATAAATAAAAAAACACAGAGGACTTTTCTGTATATCTAACTACTTTCTTTAATTAAAATTTTATTTTTATTATTGGTCTATTGGTATATTTAAAATATTTAATATTGTATTTAATTCAATAAATAAATTTATTTTCATTTTTTGTTGATAAATTTTAATAGTTTTTTCCCCCCTCTATTAATATACTCTTCTCCTCAGGCCCAAACTGCACCCGGATCAGCAATGGATAGTCCTCAAGCCATCTTTACTAGCTTTAAACTTCCGAAACCCTCAATTGGCCCTGAGCCTCCAAGTCCTGAACCCGCAGAAAGTGTTAAGGTATTTTTCTACCTTTTAACAATTTAAAAAAATTTTCGTCTATAAAAAATTCAAATTTATTTAAATTCTACATATTAATTAAACCTGAAAATTGAAACTTAGAAAAATCTTTTTTTCTATTAAAATTTTATTACTAAAACTAAGATCCATTAAATTAGGAAAGTAGCTAAGAGCGCAGATGATAAATATATATGAGAAATTAATTAATCTTAAAATGTTGATTTGATTGTAGCCGATGATGTCGAGCGACATGCCCGGCGCCTCCTGGTTGGCCGTAGAACCTGCTCTCCCCTGTGCAGACCCTCTCTGTCCCGCTGCAGCTTCCTCGCCCCATTACCACTGCCCTGTTCCCCGATGTCACCTCGCCACACATACGCCCCATGCCCTTCAAGCACATGCACGCGATTTCCATGCAAACGTCACCCTTCCGCCCGGATTCTCATTTTTTGACCGGAATGTCGATTGCCGCCTTCCTGGATGCCCCAGGTAATTTGTTTCATATAAGTTTCTAATTAATTGTTATTTTAATTATTAAAAGAATTAAATTAACTGCTATATCTCTGTGATTTTAGAATAAAATTTTATATCTATTGTTTTGTACATTTTTTGGATCAAACATTATAAAAAGTTAGATCCCACTGATTTGGTGAGATTTTTTAAAATAAAATTTGATGAATAAATATCATAAAGGTATACTAATTTTATGATATTATATCAAATATATTCTAATATCTCTTCTTCCTACTAAATATCGATAAAAATTTATATCATAGACTGAATTATGAAATACTTGTTAATTTCCTTTAAAACTATTAAATTAAATTTGATATGGTATCATAAAATTAGTATACCTTATTAATTAACAAAAATAACATAGGAACATTTTGAAAAAAAATAATACAGAGATATGGGGCATCTAAATTTTCCTTTGAGCCCAAAAGCAATAGATATATTGTCATCACAGGCTAAAGCGAAAAACTAAATAAAACGCCAATTGAAAAATCTAAGTTTTCCCCATCTCAACTCAAAATGTCAAAAAAGTATTTTTTTATTTGGGGCCCACAGATATCATTATTTTAATTAATGTTATTTCATCTTTAACTCCTCATAAAAATAATAAAATTGTTTGTTTAAACATTTTATTTCCTGTGCGTTCTATTCTTTTTTTTTTGCATTATTTAAACAAGATAATAAGATTAATAAGTTCAAAAATCATCATCATCGAATTAATATTCATTGCGACCTTCCTTCATTAATAAAAGATATTTCAATTCAAACTGAATAATGTTTTTTGGCTTGGTTTTTTTTTTTTTTTTTTTGGGAAAGAGTTCAAAGTTTAATTAATTCGTGATTTCTTATTCTTAATTTTTTTTTTTTTAGCAATAAAGTGAATCGTCATTTCCATTGTACTCGAGCCAATTGTGGATTTTCCTTTGTCCGGTATTCGGCAATGGCTGTCCATGAACAACAGCATTCCTCAAATGAACCGCCGACTTCTGCTGCAGTTCCTGGCTTTGGAGCTGATGATCCTGCCGAAGCAGCAGTGTCGGATGTCAAACCATTCATGGTATCCGTTCATGGTAAGGCTTTATTATATATTATAAAAATACTATTGAATATAGGAGCTCGGGAAGAAGAAAAAATAAATAATTTTTTTTCAGTGTACATTAAAGACCAACACAAATATTGTATTCAAAGAATATAGAATTTCATTACAAAATCCTGCCTTTTCCTCTCTAACAAAATATTTTACTATACCTAGTCTTTGCTCTCACAAAAAAACTAAATAATTGGATTTATTATAAAAAACAAAATGTATTTAATAAATTTCTTAAAACAAGAATTATTGTAATTATCTTACTTCATTTCAAAAATAATTTTTTATTTTATTTGTCTGAAGAGTGGAGATATGGTTATGATATAAATCAAGTGAGCTGCTATCTCCTTTTCCTTGAATATTTATTAAAGCCTGTCGTTTTTTTAATTTAAGAGTTTTTTTTTTAACTTGTATAAATAAATTAAATAAGCTATTTTTACCATCGGCATTCTATTTCTTTTGATTTGCAGTACTAAAGCTGAAAGTAATATTCCAGATTTTATTACAATTCATTAAATATTTTATTAAAAAAAATTATATTGCGGAGATATGCAGATACAAAGCAATTCAAAAATTTATGGAGCCGGAAGATCAAGCTACTTGACCATTCATACAGCATTGAACGTATAGAATATTAATTAACACAATTTTTAAATGAGATTAGATTTGAATATAGCCTCTTTATTTCCAACTTGAATAAAAAAGAACTCTATCAAAATATTATGAGATAAAATTTCCATTCATACGTATATATATAGCTTAAATAAAAAAGAGGTAACCCAACACGATCGCATTCTTATGCACTAGTTACGAAACCAAAATAATTAGATTTTTCCTACTAATTTATTATCATTAAGAACACAATGATAAACTTGTTCATTTTAAAATCGAAGACAGGTGTTTGTTGATGCGATTGGTTCATTGCCAATTTTTTTCCTCTCAAATTTTATTACCCCGAATTTCTAAGGTCCAGTTTAATTCAAGATCACAATCGTTTGCCTATCTTAGGTTCACCTTTGAATATGCAAATGGAGACTGATGAACCTCGAGGGTCTCTCCATAGTCATTCACCGGAAACAACACCTCCTGCACCGTCTACACCAGCCAAAACTACAGGTGACCATTTATTATTAAAAAATCTCTTATTTCTTTTTATTTAAAATTTGTTATTCAAGCACCATTGCATGTTGTCTTTTTTATTTTATTTCACATCACAATTTTAAATGAACGGCACTAAGCATGTAGCTATTTCTCAAATTTTATCTAGCAATCTTTCTTGGTTATTTATCAATTAGACACATATTTAGAAATTTTATATGCACTATGGTAGAACAAAGACTTTGATAAAGTATTATTGTATGTAACTTTGGCCTTATATTTCTGTTTTTGTAGTGGTGAAGGCCTCTGGAACATTTTATCCTTTGTCTGCGTTTGGTGGTAGCTCTGTGGGTGTTGGAAAAACTGCATCCGAGAGGCCCCTCTCGCAAAATCCAAAAATTGAAATTATCCAACCTTCGCACCCTTTAGAGGAACACCAAGGTATTATTAGAGTACTTTTAGTTGCACAAATAGCCTTTACTTAGAATCTTTTGTAGTTATTTGTTGGATGAGAAATCTTAAAATTTTTTTTAATTTTAAATTATCGCCTTCAGATGTTTTGGAAAAAATGAGCGAACTCGCAGGACGACCTGAATGGATGCAATTAGATAGGCACGTTCGATATGGTCCTGATATCTCATGTAGTCGGCCTTTTTGCAAACTCAAACGAAAGGAGCATTACCATTGCAATGCTTGCAATCAGGTTCGTTAATTAATACTAATTCTACTTTGAAATTTTATGAATTTCTCCTTATTGAATTTATTACTTTCCTAGGCCTTCTCGGAGATCGAACGATTACGACCGCATATCCATAAGCACAGCTCGGGTGCTTTGAGTCCTATCAAACGTGAACCTGAAGATTCTCCCTCTGGTGAAAGTGTAGGGGCCCCCTCAACAAAAAATGAACCTACCACACCAACCAACGAACTTCCTCAACCGATTTTAACTCCGTCTTCAGTGCCACCTGCAGCACCCCCTCCCCCTCCACATCCACCTCCGTCCACACATACAAATACTCAACCTACTATAGCTCCTTCCCAAGGAATTTCAGTAACTATGCCTTCTATACATGGTGCTGTAACCACGGTGTCAGCACCTCCTCCTTCATCCGTCAATCCGGCTGCTTTTAGCCAGCAACAACAACAAATTATGGCTGCACAACAATTTGCTTTGATGACATCCCAAGGCCTACCTTTCATTCAACCAGGACTTTCTACAATTTATTCGCCGGGTAAGTATTAAATATTTGAAAATATTTTAGTGATTTTACAAACTTTTCCTGGATTAAACTTTAATTTTATATATTTCAGCAGGTCTTATGTTCGCTCCTCATTTACTCGATTCATCACACGGGTTACTGCCAGGTGCAGCGGCACATTCAAGTATGTTGGAACAACAGGAACAACTTAAAAGACAAGTTCTTGACATGAAAATGTTAGAACGACAAGTTCTTGATATGAGTCCAGAGGCCAAAAAGGCTAGAGTTCAAAGCAGTATGCGAATCCTTAAAGATGAACCCGTTCCTGAAGGCTATATTAGATTCAGGTAAATATATTTTGACTATTTTTATCAAAAATATTTTAATTAATTTTTTTTTAATTATTATAAATTATTTTATTTTTAGGTTTAACGAAGATTGTCGATATCCATTGTGTGGTTACCGTGAACATCAAACACATTTCCATTGTCGTCGACAAGATTGTGGTTACAGTTTTTGCGATAAAACACGATTTGTACAACATACTGCTCGGCATGAACGTCTTGATACTCTCATGGGCGGTGATTTTAATCAGTATCGAGCAAATGTTGCCTGTGGTAGACCCGATTGCGCTTACACAAATACTCTAGGTAAAGATTTGATCTTTTATACATCTAAAAATACAGTATCACAATAGGAACAAAAAGACAGGTTCTCAAATTTTTTTTGTGTTCTTTAGCTTAAAGGAAACTGTTTATAAATGGAGAATTCAAAAGTAAATTTGCAAATTTCCTTATTTAATTTAACACCAGGCATTTCGTTAGAGTGCAATATCTGGTTTAATCGAAAGAATTCTTTCTTTTTTTATTATCGACATAACATGTTTGAACCGAATTTATATTCAGACATTTTACTCTAAGTTGGGATGTTATATTAAATAAGGAAATCGATCGTCTCGAAATTTACAATTTACTTAACCTGACTTCACATATATTCTTTCAACATTTTCATTGGGTTGAGCCTTTCATCAAATCTAAAAAAAATTAATTCGATTTCATAAATATATTGACTTTCATTTCATTTTCTGTCTTAAAAAATTTATCATTTCAAATATTTAAAATTTTTAATTTTAAACTCATTAATATTTTATTTTGAACGCTTCTGTTGGTAAGCCGTACTTAGGAAAGCCAGTCTAGTTACCCAATTTCTCGTTAGCTATAAGAAATATTGGGTTTTTGTATGAGAGTCGGTTAGTTTAATCTTCTTTAGTAGTCTGTATACACATATATACATTAGGATGCTGGGTTTGATATTATTTATTTATTTTCTTTTTTTTTATAAAACATTAAAATTTTGCTTTTTCTTTTTTAGGATCAATGCAAAACAAAGCCTCTCATTTTCATTGTCTGAAATGTGACTTTGTCTGCACGGACACGAATAAAGTGGTTGCTCATCGTCGCCAACATCAAAAACTCGACTCTATTATGGCTGCAGGTTTTGAGAAATTCACCCCCTCGCAACCTTGTTCAGTCGAAACATGTCCACATACTGGTAAACAAACTCATTATCATTGTCTCACGTGTCAGTATGCAGTTCTTGGGCTTTCACAAATGTCAGCGCATAAATATCGTCATATGGATTAAAAAACAAACGAATCGACAGCTCTTATTATGAAAACTAACATCGAGGATTATCTATATGTGATTTTTATTAAGTATTATTATTAAAACTGAAGAAATAGAAAACATGTGAAAATAAAATCATGTGACTAATGAACTCATTTTACTGAGAAAGTTACTAGTTTCATTTGCTCTAAAAAAACATCTACTTATTAAATACTGGTGAACATTTGTATATTTTGTACATACAAGTGAATATTCTTATTTATATTATATATAATATATTGACCTATATGCTTTCATTTGTTATATTTGGAAGAAAATGTAGTCTTATAGACAATTAAAAGTTATGAACTTGTAAAGAATATGTGCACAAAATTTTTTGTTGCCGAATATTTTCCGATGAATAAAATAAAAAAAATATAGGTACCTTTAAAAAGGTAAATTTTATGGGCAATAAAAAAAAATTTATCCATTCTTATTGATTACAAGAAAAAATTGTGATCCTATTATTAAATGTACAATATTATATTCTCTTTGATCGACTGGAATGGAATTATATTTATTAATTATTATCGCTTATAAAATAACTGTTATGAACAGTTAATTTATTAGAAAATTCTTCAAACTATACATATCTATTTCAAAAGACAGGAATGCCTTTTTAGGCTGAAAATTCAAATATCCATTATAAATAAATGAATATATCGTAATGTACTAGAATAAATTTGAGAGAGTGTGATATTCTTAGTTAATTTCAAAACAAAAATTATATAAAATATTATTATATTCAAAATGTATAGTGAGAATGTGAAAAAAATAGGGATCAATAGTTCTTAGGCATTTTTTAGTATTATTAGATTTAATTTACTGTGCTAATTTCATTGATTTTGCACCCTTATAGAATTACAAAAAAAGGTAACTTATTTATTTAACCTTTTGTTGGAGCAGAATTTTTGATTTTATTACAGTAAAAATTTTAGTAAAATAGCGAGGCCTTATATTTAAATTTTGTGAAATATGGTGCCTTTAGAACAAAATATGGCATTCGGCCAAATTAATTAAAATTCAATTTTCGGTAGATTAGTCTTGTGTGCCTTATATTCAAAAAAGCTCTGTTTCGGTCCAAAAAATAATTTATGTGTAGTAAATGTTAGTAAAGTACGTTAGTAGCATTACAGTCAATTTTTCATTGCTCATGAAATGGCGGAATTATGATTTTCCAAAGCTGGCAATTCTAAATTAATAAACTGATTAATAGTACAAAATATAGTTTTTATAGAGTTTTACAAAAAAAAAAAAAATAGCTAAATTAGTGCCTTGAATTTGGAAAAATTAGTCTCATTTTTAGATTTTTTACGCCAGCGAAGTAAAAAAAAAACTTTTTTATCGTAATTAGTAGATGCATTCCACTTTGTATGAATATTTAAATCTAAGTGCCATACAATAATATTATTATAATTCATAAGAATATATTCTAGTGCAGAAAATTTGAATTGAGTTTTATTATAGGTTCGTTCCAACTTGTACATGAGCCCAAGGTGGTTATATAACTTCGTTGACATCAAATAGTCCATGTGTTTTAGTCGCATGCGCAGTGTGAAAATACTAATTTTTTTCACCCCAGGCATGTGTATTTCATAATGCGCATGCAACTCCCAGTTAACGGACTGATTCTTGTACTTGTTGGATCAGACCTTATATAACTAAACCAATTTGACGTCGTCTCTTTACCAATTTGGAAGGCTAAGGCTAAATTGAGACATATCATGTACAAGAAATTTTTTAAATTAATATTTATTTTGCTAAATCATTAAGGCCAGTTGATTAAGAAATAATATTTTTACATTGACGCCTCTTTGGTTTGGTATAAAGAGATAATTAAATTTATTTTATTGTATAGTAACCCTAGTCTGCACAAAATAATAATTGTGAATTAGGTTTTGTGAAATATAGACAGAACAAGTGAACAGAAAGACATTTTATGTATGAATGTATAATTGTACAAATGATTGATTTTTCTTGCAAAACAAACAAACACAATTCAATGTTGAATAGCCTCATATACATAAATATAAATAAAACCTATGGTTTTTAAAATAATAATAATTCAGCTATATACTTTTAAAGTGATTTGACTGAAAAATTTCAAATATTTTATTTGAAATTAAAATATTTATTCTCTAAATTTTGTGTATATTATTATTTTATTTTAGTTTTTAAAAAAGAACAGCAATATATTTTATTTTCAAATAGTTTTTTTCCGTTTTGCTGTGATTTTTGTAGATTATCTTATTTATATTTTCAACGTATCTAGAGTGAGTGATTGAATGCATGTAAAATGTTGTTATTACCATTACCTTTGGTAATAAAATTACATATAAATATATATATAATATAATATATATATATATTTAAAATCAAATATATTATGAATATAATATAAATATATATATACATATATATTTAATTGTCCTTTAATTAAAATTTAAAAACCTTTAAAAATAAAATTACATTTTTTTATCTATTTAGTAGAAATAATATTTTTCCTATGTTACTTAAATATCCCAGTATATGAAATATTTATAAATTTTCAAATTTCCTCTTTATCAAATTCATTTAAATAAAGTTATAAAATAGGCAATGAATTTGTAAGCTTTCCGCTCCTTTCCTCTCCCATCTGGATAACTTATTGTCTACCCCTAGAATTAGACGGGCCAGATATGTAAACCAAAACTTACATACAAGCACAATATATCAATGTACATAAACATATAATATTTATACAACAAGATCGAGCAAATCTAAGAAATTGAAAAAAAAAAATTATTTTTTATTAATTTTCACTATGAAATTTTTAGGCTCCTTAGGGGGGGAGCTAGTCAGAGCCTAGTTAAAAATTGATGAATGGGAGTACGCCTTAAAATTTTTTTTAAATACACTAATGGCCAAAATTTGTTAACTTTAATTGTCTCTCTTTTCCTTTAGCTACTGTCCGGAAAGCCAAAGCCCATTCCTAAGAAAGGTAAGAGTGAAACGGTTTTATTGTGGGAGAAAAAATTGGTGGGGCAAAAAAGATAAAATCAAACATACAAGATTTTTTTACTGCCATAAATTAAAGCTGTTCCGTTTTTAATTTATATAGAATTAGAATCCAGGGGGAGCTAGCGAGGCTCAATAGATCAGAGTTGTAAGAGCCATTTGAAGGGAAAGGCTTCTTTTAAGCAAACTGACTAGTTGACTGTCAAAATAACGACTATTATTAAATTAAAAAAAGTCAATCAAACCATAAAAAAAAATTTCTCACAGATATACAAAAGAGGAAAATTGAAGATCCGCCCCTGTGCAAACAAATCTAGCTCTACCAATATCCCCCCTCCCGCCCCCTTCACTTTAAAATGTCTTAGGTTCTCCCCTCTATCCAGAAATTAAAAAATTCACATTACATTAGATAAAAATCGATAAATACAATTTTAAAAAAATACTCAATAATACAAAAAAGACGATATGAAAATTTTTCATGATTTTATTTGCTATTTAACGTTGAATTCAAAATATCATTACTGTCCATATGGCTAATGAAATACTAGCTAGAAAAACTCTATTATTAATATTTATTTATTATTTTGATATTAATTTCAATTAAAATATAAACAATTTCATTACAAATTTAAATTTTGAATTTACCGCGTTTCTAGGGACAAAACAAAAATATAATTTTTATTAAAATAACAACTTTTTTAATGGAAAATAGCTTTTATTATTAATTGATAAATATTATAAAAACAATGATAAAATAAATTTTCTTTAAAATTTAAAAAAAATAGATGCTAGTGTTTTTTATGTTTTCGTTAATTTGCGGCAACCCTTGAGTTTGAAGGTCTTAATTAAGCATTTTGTTCTCTAAATTTTAATAAAACGAGAGATTAACAATCTCATCTTTCTCCAATTTAAATATGTCGATTTTAAAATTATTTAATTACTAAAACGATTTATCTGGTGAGTTTTTTAATTTATTATGTAACGAATAAATAAAAAGGTTTGCTTTTGGTTCAAATTGAGGTTATCACTTTCGAATTATTTTTAACAATTGTCAACAAGCATGATCATGTCGAGACGGGATGATTTATTTATCTATTAATTTTATCTATTTTTTTGTTGTAGGTGTGAGATTAAGGCCCTTTCTCTCGTCCGTTGCTCCGTTTCCCTCGCACCCACGAGACAATGTCACTTCGAGACCTCGTTGACGGTGAATGCGGCAGATCAAATTCCCTTGTCCAATTGACTTCACATTTTGTACGTGATCGTACATTTAAGGATGAAGGGATTGGGCATCCGTTTATCCCGGAGGAGTCATTCTCCAATTCTGATGCTGATCAAGTGAGTAAATAACATACTAATCATTATTACTTTAATTTAATTTATTCATAAATCATATATATTGCAAATTATGATTTCATGTGGACTATAGTCTCTTCAATTTATTATTAAAAGAGAGGATATGTTATCGACAAGGTATAGCAGGCAAATTGCATTTATATTTCACACACACAAAATCATAATTCGCCCAGAGGATTTGCAGTTTGTTCATTGCCAATATCTCTAAAAAATTAATGTTGTGTCGCCAAAAAAAGAATTAGTTTCATTCCTCAAACTCTCTTTAAGGCGGCCAGATACTTGCATCTAAACCCAAAGTGACGTCATTCTTTCTTTGTTAGTAAATAATATATATAAAAAATATAATAAAAGAATGATTTTTCAAGGAGCCATGTGTACAGCAAGACAGAATGATATTTGAGTTGACATTTTCGTATATATAAATATATATATTTTCACAAGTGTTCAGGTATTTCAAATTAATTTAGTTAAATGTTCAATTAGGTATTCGCTAAAACTTTAAAAACAGAGAAATTAAGATTAATTCTAGTGGAAATAAATTAAATTATTATTATCTTTAAAAATTACTCAAATATTTGTATTTAAAATACAAGTATTTTAATAATTTGAAAAAACATTTATTTCCTATAGACTTAATTATTTTTCTCCTAATTTTAGTAAGTTTTGTAAAGTAAATCTATTATTTAAAAATTGAACATTAATTCAAAATGTATTTGAAATACTAGCCTAGTCTTGTATATATATATATATATATATATATATACAGGTTTGCAAAAAGTTTAATGAGTTTCAAGCTTTATTTCATATTTTAAACAAATAAAAAAAATAAGTGAATTTATGACCATTATATAATTAATAAAACATCCTAATTGAATCATAATATTCCCAAAAATTCTTTTAATTAGTTGTTTTGGAAGTATATTTCTTTAACAAAAGTAAGAAAAACATTACAATTTAAATAGATTTAAGCAAAAAAGGGAAGATATTTTTGATATTTGTTCAAACACTTACTTATCACATATATTCGCAAATATATGATAGAAAGCAATAGTTTAGCCCTACTATACATCATTTATTGTAAATATTACAATGTGCATATACATTCTATTTTCATTGCAGAACTGTTTGTATGATTAACGTAACGAATAATAATAATAATAAAAAAAAATGATGAAATTGAAACCTGTCATCTCATTTGAATTTCGTTTTTTTTTTTTATTTTTTTTTTATTAAAAGTGACGTTAGTTGCCCAAGCAGCTCTGCACTGAAAATGGAATGCATATGCTTTCACTTATTATTTGTCTATATATATAATGATACATTTAATTTTGTGCATTATTAGTATTATTATTATAATAAAAGAGCCCGAAAATTGATCACCGCTTGAACACACTTCTCCATCTTTCCCTGATTTGTACCTTTCCCATCCAATTCTCAAACATTTTTCTTAACATATCTATCTCATCCTCGATTTCCCTCTCGCCTATTTTCCTTTTGGCTTCCAAACCATTATACAAAATATCGTTCGTTCTTCTCCCATTCGGCCCATATTAATCTTTATGATTTAATTATCGTAAAAATATCTGATCTCCTATACCAATCTTGCTCCTTATTATACAACTTG
>JAAAKE020103719.1:0-17907 GCA_010014785.2 Anisolabis maritima
CCACACTCTAGCCCCAGCTCATCTTTACAGATTTAATATGGTTGCCTCACCTCTCTGTCAATGCTCCACATCTTACAATACCCCATTTCATTTACTATTTGAATGTTCAATATACAAAAATCAACGGAAAAATAGCCCCTAATTTCAGAGATCCTACTTTTTTTTTACAAATTTTTTAAGTAATCCTAAAGTGTGTTCTATAGGAGCTATTTATAAATATATCTCTTCTAGTAAAATTTTTTAGGAAATAATTTTACATACTTTTTCTAGAAACTTTTCTTTTAGTAATGTGTATTTTATATTTTTGTTTTAATTTTAGTTTCCTTCTTTCTCCATTTGTAATTAATTTTTTTATATTTACACCTGTATTTATTATTTTTGTATAATTCATATTTTTATATAGGTACCTGTGTAATTATTATTCTTGTTTTACTTATACATTTTTATTAGTAATTAATATTTTTTTTTATACATGTATTTACTACTTTTGTTTATTTTATATATAATTTTATCATTGTATATGTTTTCCTTTATATGTATTTTTAATTTTATAACATTGTATATTTAATTTATTTATATTTTTTTAAAAGTTAGAGTCTCTGCTACCAATCGTAAATAAATAAAAAAAAATCCTTATTAGTTGAAGAATAATTTAAAAAATTATTACAGATTTTTTCTCTATTTTCTACAAAATAGATACTCTACAAACCAATTATGAAATTCATAATATATCCTATGTTAATACATTTAGCCTCCTATTTCGAATAATAATAATAAATTTTAATTCACGCCTTTGATTTTGTTTTTGGGTTCGGCAGAGAGAATTTTAGAAGCAAAAGAAGAGAAGCGAGCCTCTGGTCACCATCCACGTACACACCAAGGGTAAGCCCCTGATTTTTAAATATTATATAAAATTTATTTATACAAAAATAAATAAAATTTTTAATTGACCTTGAGATTTAATTAAATTTATAATTAAATTTAAAAGGTAGAGATGCACTAAAATTAAAACGTCAACACGATAATGGAATAATATTTTACTTGGATTAGTAAAGTTGAACGCTATAATGGAATTTTACTAGGATTAGTAAAGTAAAAGGCTTTATTGAAAAAATTTTAGTGAGATGTTTGAATTTCTTTTTATGATGAAAAAAGATGAAGAAGAACAAAGAAGAGAGAAACCCACCCCAAACAAATTCTCGGGGATTAAATCTATTAATATGTGCCGTCTAGTAAAAACCAAACCGAGTTCAGGTAGGAGGTATAATTTCTTTCTTCACCAATGGTTTGGGGAAAAAATAGAGGGGTACTAATAAGTGAAATAAGACATATTTTTTAAATTAGCGAGCTCCTTGTTTACTTATTCATTTTTCCGATAAGACAAGTCTCTGATTTGGAGAGGGAGAAAAGAGCAAAATGGCCCCTAGAATCGAGAACATCCGTAAAAAAAAATTTCCTGCTAATTTTTAAATTTTCATATAAAATTTATTTATGATCTGCTTAGAGACACAAGTCCTAAGTGGCTAGGTCCAATCAAACATAAATACAAATTTATAAATTACATAACTCAAAACAACAAACAACAAATCAAATACAAAAAAAAGCAGAAATACTAATTAACAAATTTATATATTTCCTTCAAAAGAAAAAGATAAAAACAATTAAAAATACCCGCAATAACATGTGAATTTAATTTGTCACCGTGTCCGGTGAGAGTAAACTAATTATTAAAAAACATGTGAAAATTCACATTCGATAATTGCACAAGAATGTACTAATTATTATTATTATTATATACAAATTCTCTAAATAATTGAAAAAAAAGCCCTCTTCTATATTGTAATTTTTATAAATTTTGTATTAGAGTAATAAGGCAGTAATATTATTATTGAATAAACACCGTGCCCCTTTTAATTTAAAAACTAATATAAATAAAAGATGTGTCTTATTGTATGGCTTGAGAGGGTCATGGGTACAACTTGGGTGGGTTTGGAGGGGGGATACCGGGAATGGGTAAGAGAACCCGAAACCGGCAATAGGGAATGATGTGTGTCATCAGTGTACGATACACCAGGAGTAACCAACCGGGGAATGCTTTTTTTTTAGGATAAAGGGTTTTTAAGACTTTAATTTAAACCTTTATACGAAAAAAAAAAAAAAAAAAAAAAAAATGTATGGCATTCATTCGAATGGGAAGACGTCATCGAGATGAGCAGATTTATATAATCTCGAACCCCTACTTGCCTTTCTTTTTTCCCTTTCAAGGAGGGGAGGGTTCGAGAAGATAGAAAAGGGGTTTAGAGCCAGTTTAAATAAAATAAATATTGTTTCTGGAAAGATGGCAGCCCAGGCAAGAGAAAAAAAGAAAAGGCGCTTGGTCCCTTCCCAATCTTTTATAACTCAAACCCCTAATTCCTATATTTCAACTAATATAAATAATTATAATAATAATAACAACAACAATATAAAACACACAGACAAAATTGTATGAATATTATAAAATATTCTTTATTACATTAATTGTTAGGTAATCATTTTAGACCGAAACGTCGACACGTGTTTAAGTAATAAATGGAAACATTGTTTTCTTAACAATAAAAATGACTTTCAAATTTATAAAATAAAATCTTGGAATGTGAGAAAATTAAACAAAAATCATATTTAATTTTTAATTGTCAACAAATCGTGTCCTTGATCAGGACAATTAAATATTGATAATACGTGGTATTTTGTATTTTATATTTATCCATTATAATAATATAATTTGTTTAATTCTTTATGGAGATTCCATGTGAGAAGCTGAAAGTAAGCAAGCGAGGAGAATATACAAGCTAATGAAAATGAAAATAATTACAATTGAATAATATAATAGATATAAAATACAAAACGCTTAATATTTACATTTAATTGGGCTGATAGATGTCATGATTTGTGGAAATTAAAAATAAAATAAGAATTTTATTTAATTTCTTGGCTGGAACATAACCTACCTAGACATTGAAAAAACCAGCCATATTTTATCATCTTTTATGAAAGACCTTTAAAGGGAAATATGAAAATAATACTTCCGGTTATATAGGTCATTATTATAAAGAAGCAATATTAAAATTAAGGTTTCCTACCTGGAAGAGGCAAATCGAGAGAAGCCACAGCGGCCTTGCAACTTATCGCAGCAGCAGTGGCGGTAGCCGCGTTCACACCTTGAAACGTCTCACTATCGTCTTTTCTTCGTACTATACTAGCAGTCGACCTGACGTTTGGTGTGTTGATAGTATTCGGGTTGGATGATTGACGTGCCCGAAAACGTCTAGCGGTGAGCGCGAGAATAATTATCGCGACGACGATAAGTGCAAGAGCAACAGCCAGCGCTGCTGATAGGCTGGCTAGTAACTCCCGTGGTCGATGTAGAAGTCTCTCTGTTGGGATCTCCGGCTCCCGGGTAGGGTTTACTTCATCAAGCAAATCCGGCAGTACCAAGCTGGGAACAGGCCTAACCATATGACCTCATTTAAGATAGATAAATAAAGATTCGCGCATGAAAGGAGTTCAAAATTAAGAGTATGATATCTTTTTTTAGATGTAATAAAAATTGAAAAGTTTTTTATTAGGAGTGAAATCAATTATGTTCTAATATTACTAATTGAAAAAAAAGAGACCGTAGTTTCTAAAAAAAAAAAAATAAGGGAAATAAGACAAGTAAAAAAAAAATTCGCGCGTAGGACAAGTTAGTTTTTTTGGAATATCTCATAAACTACAAATGATATCGAAACGCTTATATATGCAGACGATAGAGGACCTTAGGCGCTATCATACGACATCGTCAAAACTAGAAAAAGTTATACAAATAACCGAGAAAACACGAGTGTGTTGTGGAAATAATAGAGCAAATTATTTGAAAAATAGGCTCATAAAACAGCTTCGTGAACCGTACATAATCCATGGTAGAGTTCTTGAAAAAATTCAAAAATTAAGGGAGCAGGAAGCGTTTTCTCGAAAACTAGAGGGGTCTCGGAGTATAGGGAAAAAATTTTCACCAAATGCTTCAAAACTGTCCAAAGAATTGATTGACGCCATGTCCTATTTTTGAAAAAAAAAAAAAAAAAAAAATTCGCGCGTAGGACAAGTTAGTTTTGTATTACTTTTACATAATCCCTGGTAGAGTTCTGGAAATAAATGAACGACCTGCAAAAAATTCTCGGTTTATGATTTTTCAAATGGTTGTAAGAGAATATTCCTTTCTCTTGAAGAAAAAATTCTTTTTTATAAACTATATTTTCAATTAAATTTTTTTTTGTGAACTACAGATGAGGTTTTCGAAAGAAAAGGTGATAGGCGGCGCAATTAGCTCCAAAGTAGCGAGCTCTGTATAATCTCTCTATCATTTGTTGCCACTATCTTGTGATCGTCTTTTATACAATAAGTAAAATTTCTAAGATTCCGAAAATTTTTCGGCTCTAAGTTAATAAAAATTTATATCTTACCTTAAAGTAGTCGTTTCGAGTATCTCTCTCGTTTCATTCTCACTAGAAGTCATAACTAAATCCACTAAAGTCATATTTATTTTTGTGGGACTTAAAGTCACATTAAAGGTTTCTTCTTTTTCATTTTCTTCTATTTCCCAATCATCATCGTCGACTAAATTCTCCTCCTCTTTGTCCTCCTCAAACGACGAAGTGTCATTGATGAAAAACATCGAACTCGTTGATGTAGTAGTTATCAACGTCGTCGGAAGCCGAGTAATATTATAGGAGAACGTATGTAAACAAAGACCCGTTTGGGGATGGCAATTGTTGCAATGGCATTTATTGCTACAATCGGGTCCCCAACTTCCTTCCGGGCAATCTGAAAATTTATAAACTTTTTATGCTCTTTCTAAATTAATTAGGTAAACAATAAAATGATTTACCATAGAGTTTATTTAATAAAAAAAAAAATTAATTAGTCAAGAGAGAAGAGTTACTTTTAATTTAAGTCTCCAATCGAAATAAATATCAATACTAAAGTTTATATGTACAAATATAGGATTTTCTTATGAAGTTCGCGAAACTAATAAATAAATAAATTGCTAAGAAATCCCTTTTTAAAAGTCTTGTAATTAAATAACATTTGATTAATTTTTTTAATAGAAATTTCTTCTGTTTGACATAAAATTTAAGGGAGCTATCAATTTTTAATATGGAGTAAATAATTTTTTTACAATCGTTTCCGAAATCTCAAGCTATTTAAAGTTAGTGGCGTAGCAATTTAAAACTCATAATTGATAGACTATATACATAGTATATAGAGAAAAAGATAGATACTTTCAATAATTTTATTTTTAAAGCAAACTGACTAATAAAATATATGAGAATAATTAAAATTTGAAATTTATAATGTTTTGAGCCTCCTGAGTAAAACAATAAAACAATTTACAATATTACAAACGAGTGATATTATAAAATGATATAAACGAAAATATATTAATATAAAGCGAAACGGAAGTCATTTTTATTATTGAAAAAATAAAAGAGATATGTGTCTTACTGTTCTGACAAAAATTTCCTGCGTAGCCCGGTAGGCACATGCACTCTTGGCTCGGACCGCACAAGCCATGGCGACATCGGAGATCCATGCAAGAGGCTTCGCAATGTTGTTCTTCTTGCGGGAGACCCTGGGGCACAGCTACAAATCCCTCACAACATTCGCTCACGTTGCGAATTTCTGTCTCCACCTATAAATTTTATTTTATTTTCTAATTCCAATTATTATGTTTACACGTATAGGTCTTTAATTTCATTCGTTACGCTCACTTTATCAGAAATTTGAATTGGTTTCAGTTTCTCATGAAAAATTAATAGACTTGCCAATTCTCGACAATTGAATGTTACGTTTATTTAAACAATATTCCTAAAGTTGGATAATTTCAATCAGAATCTAGCTATTATGTTTATTTTAAGTTATAACATTGAATGAGGTTATTTAAATTTAATTCAGGAATAGAAATTTTAGTAAATAATTTATACTATATTTGTTCGGGTAATTTGCGTGCCAGTATGATCGGTAAAAAATGTGGATTTTTTGAAAAAAAAAAAAAAAAAAGTTATCTGTTCTAGTATGATTGAGAATAAAATAAATACGTTTTATCAAAACAAACAAAATGTGTGCGTGAAATATGGAGATTAAGAAATAAAATTCAAAATCATTTTTTTTAAATTAGGGTGCACAAAATATGTGGGAACGCAAATTACGCAAGCAAATACGGCAAGCTATAATTCAAATCAGACATTTCAAAATTAAGGTGAGGGCTATAAACAATCGATTAAATATTGTCAATAATTAACGGATTACAATATATACCTAATATTCTAAAAAAAAAAACCTGAACAATGAGAAGCACAAGTCGTCTTCCCTATGATTTTTAATATAAAAATATTAAAATATAATAACCCATAATTCAAAGAAATCGTAATTAAAAATTTATAAGAAATATGTTTAGAAGGCTAAGATAGAATTGAGAAAGAGAAAAAAGCCCGCGCACAAAACCCTTAATATTTAAATAGTAAAAATAAAAGAAAATTTATAATTGACTTTAAATTATGGCGATGATTCCGATTAGAATTAAAGACCATAAAACTATTAAATTAATAATGAATTAATTCTATTAATAATCATATTAAATCCCCATCTAACGAAAGAATTTGAAATTAGAAATAAAGAAAAAATTCCACTAGATGTCAGTGATTAAATTCTAGGCAAATTAATAATATTTAGAAAGGTGGCAATTAAAAATTTATACATATTAAATGATTGAATATTTTAACCTAAAAATATGATAAAATGAAAAAATAAAATTTTGTATATAATTTCCAATAAGAAAAAAAAATACATTTTCATTGGAGGGGCTTGAAGTCCTCTCCCATTTTAAATTTAATAGTAATTTTAAATAAAATTGATACCAGAACCCTTTTTAAGAAATATTTTAAAATTATTTATTTATAAAAATTTTTATTTTCTAAAAATCTTATTAGAGAGTGAAATTTGTATACTTTAATTATATAAAATATTGAGTGAAATGAAATTTTAGGAAGGTCTAGGGCCGATAAAATGGCTAGATCACGTAAAAAATTTCTTCCTAAGCTTTATGTCCCAAAAATAAAAACTTTTGGATTCGGATATGTCATAGTGTGCCTTAGTATATCACTTGTATTTACCTTCCTCTATGATCTTTTAATAAACTTTCTGGTAGTCTTTTTTGAATATTTATATGCGATAGATAGTATTAAACAGAAGAATAGTTTATATTAACTTTTTTTTTAAATTTTAAAGTGGATTTTTGATAAAATTTTGAAGCCCGACTAATGTTGGGCGCCTTAAATAAACAAGATGGATAATAAAATATAAATTTCTTATAAATTTTAAATGATTCCGAATTCAAGGAATTCATCAACTTGAAAGAACTATACAAGAAAATCTCCAGACCAAATTTTCATTAAAAAATGACATTTGAAACAAAGATTTTTTTCAAATAATTACAAATGCCGAAATAGAGTTATATTTTAGAGATTTCTATTTTGTGAATAAAAACAGTGTCACTGCATAATCGTATATTATGTCCAACCTAGTTTATGGGGATTATCGATCTGTTTTTGCTTAGGAAATGAACAATAACAAGGATATAAATAATATTTGTGTCAGACTAGATTATATATATATGTAAAAGTTCACGTTTTTTCACTGTTTGTCGGTAATAACTTTAAGAGGAAGTTGAATATAGGCAGAAATGTAAAAAAATATTTATCAACTAAATCAAAAGAAGAATTTATAATATTATAGGTAAAATGAAGGGATTATCATTTACCTTGCCCGTGTCGATGTTGCGCATTTCGAATTTTATCACTGTGCACCTAGGAGGTACTTTGAAGCACCATGTGTATTTACGGACCTTAACAGGCCTCTGCTCCAGGATTGTTCGATTATATCTGCAATCAAAAACGCGTCATTTATTATTTTTAATATCTGCACTTTAGGAAATTTTATTTTGTCATAAATGGTTATGGGGATCTATACAGAAAGCCCGCGAATAGAGCATTTATTATATGAGTAAATTTCTTAGTGTGGAAATTATTTATTATCTAAGTCGTCATTTTTAAACGTGAAATAATTAAATAAGAGCTACTTGGGAGGAGTTTGAGCCAAACAAAGAAAGGAACGCTACTCCACAACCCATTTGTAAAAAAATTATGTCCATACGTTAAACGGAAAATATTATAATAAAATAATTTTTTGTGAGTGTATATTTTGCTGGTTAATCAAGCGATCCTTGGGTCGAACCCGGGATCATCAGCCTATCCTCGGCCTCGGTGTGCTTCCTTTGCACCAGACCACCGATCTCCAATATTTATTTAGAGAGTATATATATTCATTTCAGTTATAAGTATATTTTTTCATTGCAATCATTTTTTGAGAATATGTATTTGTTGAGTTGAATTGCTAAATTGATTATATATACATCTTTCACTATGTAGTTCATTAATAGCTTTTGTTTCCATAAAAATTTTTATCATATATATGAATAAAAGAAAGAAATGCAATGGCGGGGGAAGATTCGGTGCGGGTTGACACATGCCCAGCGAAGGCTCTTCGTTCATAGACTCACAATTCGTGGCGCTGGCAAACGTTAGCGCCTGCCAAGGCGGCAGCCAGGGGCGCAGTGGAGCCATAGAGCAAGACGAGCGCCAACGCCGCTGCAGATGTCATTCTCGTTCATGGACCAGCCTTCTTGGCCTCAGCATCACTGGTACAAAAAAATCACTTTATTTACAAAGAATAAGGCAGGCAACATGTTTCAAGCCAAATGAAATTTGATATTAAAAAATCTTTTTTTGTGATTACAAATAGATCCCCTGGACTGTATCTCTATAAAAATAATATCACTAATACAAAAGCGGATCATGATCTTGTTACTAATATCTATTTCGCAAAATTATTTGTGTGATAAAATTGATTAATTCATTTTTAAATTTTTTTGTTTATTTTTAAGGATAATTACATTTCAAATAAGATCCTAATTAATTAATCTTAAAGTGATCTTTATGTTACGTACTTGCAAATTGGTCATAAAGAGAAGTGAAGTCTTCTCAGTAGAGTCTATTTTCTCCCGTCAACGGAACCGGCTCATTTAGTTCAATAATAAAGGAAGGGCCTGAAGGTCGGATGCGTAGTCCCCCAGGATACATTCACCTCAATCAATCCCACAGGAACACATAACAAACGGGTAGAGGATTCGATTTCAATGTTCATCCCGGGTGAAATTATCATAAATCAATTTTGTGAATTAGCGTCATTTCATTTATTAGGCGTTAATTCGTATCCATCTAAAGAGAGGATGGAATATGTTTTCAAGGAAATTCAGAATATCATCTACATTTAGGGAGAAATACTGAAATAAATAGAAAAACAAAAACAAATTTGCATTATATTTTTATTTTTACTTAAAGTATTGGATCCAAAATTTCGAAATTTCATCGGAAATCTAGGTCCGATAATACATGAAAAAATATAAATTTTAGTTTTTTGTATTATTGTATACAAAGCTCATGATGAGTACATTTTTGTCTATATTTTTGTTATTTAAATTATTTCAGAAAATTTGTCTATATCTAAATTATTCTGAATATTAAGTTTGATGTATATTTTTTTTTAATAAGCCATTTTTGAAATGGAAAATTATCGCTAAAAGCGGATCCTCTTCTAGAGACCAGGGGACTAAAAATAATCCAATCGATATCTAATTGAAATATAAAATTTCTTCTTGATAAAATTATTAATTACTACTAATTAGTAAATTTGATGAAGGATTTCATTTCGTGTCTCTATTAAATGAAAAAATTGAAGGAATGTATTTGACATTTTGATCGATTTAGTTATTTAATATAAGATTTTTAAGTTTTAAGTTGATGTGGAATATATAGAGACAAAATGGATTTAAACGTTTCATTTATTATATCGAGGATATCAAAATAATTTCATAGAAACATTTATACAAATTTTGTACTTCAATTTTTACACTAACTTAAGATTGATGATCTTATATGATCAAAATTTATAAAATATTTATTTACCCTGACGTCAAATACATTCTTTCATTTTTTTCAGTAATTATTACTTTACTATGTCGCATTAAAATTATTCGATTAGTGAAAGTTGTATTTATTAATTTATTTCAAAATATTTCTTTAAGCCGGATTTGAACCAGCGACCTTTGGATTTCTGCGCTCTCTAAAATTCTACCGTCCACCGCTCTACCAATTGAGTTAAAAAAGAGAAAATTTTAAACATTGATTAGGACGAAAGTCAAGGTTATTTATCCTTCGCGTTCAGATCAGAATGATGGATATATGGAGTTAGAGCTATAAATATTTTCAAAAATATTATTTGACAAGTTCTCATCTATATTTCTGGTGAAAATAAAAATTATAAAATTTGCATTTCTTTATCAAAATAATTTATTTATTTATTTATTTTTTTTGCTTTTCGTTTGATTGGATCATAAAACAGAAACGGAAGATGATGATGATGATGATGATCGACAAACATAATTGCCTTTTTATCTGACTGGCTGCTGGTGGACATCAGCTGCTAATGCACTCACATTCATCTGAGAATATCAGGCTTATTTGGGACGTTTTTTTAGCCGTCTTATAAAAAAAATTGCAAGATTTTTTTTTCTCGGATTAATTTAGATTCGTAACATATGGATTAAATAATTTAAAAAATATTAAAAATATAATAAAGATGTGTGTCCCACATTAATATCACCACCTAATAAATAATATTTATTTTTTAGGTTCATTTTAGAGTAATATTGAACCTAGTAAATGTATTTTACATATTTATTTATGGCTTTAAAGATATAGCTGTTGGCGATGGGCTGCCTGAGTTGATTTTACACTTAATTTCCAAAAAATCCCAAGATATGTATAGTATTTTTTCTTTGTTCTAGCTATATATATATAATTCAATGTCAAAATTTCAGCGGAAATATACATTTTGAAGTATAAAAAAAAAGAATCTCACAAAATGGTCTGTCTATGTTTATTTTTTTAATTATAGTTAATAAAAAATCTCGAGAACAAAAAGTCGGAGCTAAAAGTTTGTTAGAAGATATTTTCCGGTATTTTATCGATGATTCAACAAAATTAAAAAATTATCAAAAGTCAAGGAAAAAATAGGGCTGTCCTATACAGGGAAAAAAATTTTGCCAAAAGTATTAAAATGATGCAGAGAAAAATACTTTTTACTATATGTTTCATATATAGGTAAGAGAAATTAAAAAAGTGAATCTATAAGTTTCCGGAAAAATTTTGAAATTATTGAACGAAAATATATTCCTTTTTTTAGATGTGTTTACTAAATAGAAAGTTTTTTTTCTAAACTTCTTAGGATGTAAATAATTAAGTGCATCTGTTTGTTTCCATTTTCAATTGCCTTCTTGCTCTCTCTTTCTCTTTCTCTCATGACTAATAAAATCCGCTTAAGTCCAATTCTAAAATAAAAAACATCACGCAACTTTGCTTAATAAAAAAAAATTGTTTTCAAGTGTGTTATTTCTTTTTTCAAAAACCCTGGCTTAAATAAATAAATAATATTATGCGTCCTCTTGAATTTATTTTTAATAAAGCGTTCACAGTTCTTATCATTATTTGTATTAGATCAAATGTTTAATTCTTCAGGTAAAATTTAGTTCCAAGAGGCTTATATGTAGAGATCTTCAATCTGAAGTGAAGCGAAAAATTTGTAGATGTAAAACTTTGCGATTTGTATCTGAATTGTGCCTGAAGAATGACTGGCTGAAACGTTGTATGTAATCTAAATAAACTACAGTTCGGATGTGAGGCCTTGAGTGAAAAATTTATAATTAAAAATGTTTCTATCTTTTAATTCTTAATTTCTTTTCAGAAATTTTTGTTATATTCAGTAAAGCCTGAAAAAAAATTATCTGAAAAATTTATTTGAAAATCTTTGAAATATATAAATGGGAAATTAATTAAAATGATCAAAACAAAACAATCCAATATGGAGAACCGAAGTAAAAGCCCGCGCATAGATCATTCCGTTCGTTAGCAATTAATTTCATATAATAATAATATACATTCAAGAATGATCTCTTGAAAAAGAAAGAGGAAAAAAATGTTACGAAATAACATTTTATTATATATAAGGATGTTTTTGATGATTATTTTATTAAAGAACAGATGGAAAGCACCTACTTTTTATCTAATTTCTTTGATTAGTTTTCAAAGAAGTGAGACTGATTCATTTCATTCTATATTATTATCTTTAATCTGTAACTTATGTTTTTTTCATAGCCACCGATTCTCTCTTTTAGTGTAATGGATGAGGGAAGGAGAGAGAGAGAGAATAAAGGGGATAAACCATCAAAATTGAGATCCTTCATCTCCACTCCCAATGTCCTGGCAATATTGGAATTCGATTTATTGAGTAACGAATAAATTAAATATTAGAAGTATGATGATAAATGAAGGTCTTTATAATTTTTTTTCTCAGCAGTTAGAGATGACAAAAAAAAAACGAAAAAAATTTTATTAATATTTTTTTTGGCTGTTTATCATTTTGAATTTGCTTCGTCCTCTTGAATTTATGTAATAAAAAAAGAAATGCAATTTTATTTAAAAAAAATTTTTTATTAACGTATAAATTTGAATAAAAACAAAAAAAATGAGTGATATTCAGTATATCTTCTTCTTCCCCACCCATTCACCAAAAAAAGATCAAATCAAAATTTTTAATAAAAAAAAAAAAAAAAAAAACCCAGCGATATCAGTATTTTTTGTAAAAATGTAAAAGAGAAGAAGCGCAGAATTTTTCACTTTTTCTTTTCATTTGATTTTTTTCTCTGTCTTTCTGGATCAGATCCTATAATCTGATTATCAATTTTATATACTAAATACTTAATATTTCACTATTAAATAAAAGTCAGTTTGGTATTAATCGTGATTTATTTTATATGCAATAATACAACGTTTCAGCCACCATTTCGGCAGCCGTCATCAAAAACATTTCTTTTACAATAAAGGACACACTGAGAGTAAGTAGATGGCGCCTGTGTCACTTATATGGTTGGCTAGCTTCACGCCGCATGTGTTGCCAACTTTATAGTCTTTTCTAATAATATATAATTTATAATTATATATAATATTATTTGTTTGCACAAATTTCAGTTTATATATATAAATATAATTTAAATACATATTTAAAGATTGAAATTAATTTCTTCCAAAAGTCAAGGGAGATTGTTTTTATAATTTTAACGATTATCTGCTAAAAATTATTTTTACTTAAAATCTTAAAGATTTTGCTGCTCTCTTATCGTTACATTTAATGTGCGTAGAATAACTGCACAAGCTGGTCCAGCAATTCTAGGCCAGATTAAAAAAGTTAATTTTCTTCTTTTAAGGATTAAAGACTGAAACAGACGTGAAAAAATAATTTTTCACTGAAAAAAAAATAACATAAGAGGAGAAATGTCAGTATTAGAAACTCGTGACCCATGTCTGTAATTAACAAAAATTTTATAATAATTTCTCATATTTTTAATTTTGAAAATAAAAATGATAAGGGTTGTTATAAAATAATTCTTTTTTAACTTGAACACTAAAGAAATGTTACAAAAAAAGAAAAAAAACTTAATAAGAGGAGGTTATTTTTTATTGAATTTCTAAAGCTTCTTATTAAAGCTTAAATAGGAATCAACAGAAAAGTTTTTTTATAAATTTCAAAAGCATAAAAAAGTCCAATTTAAAATCTTAAGTAAAAGAAGAAATCTTAAGAATATGAATTATAGTAAGAGGAAAATTCTTTAACCATAGCATTGCTACCCCTCTCAAGCCAAAATGATGTCAAGAGAAAACGAACATTTAAAAATTATAAGAGGCTGTATGGTCGGCCACTTAGTCTAAAGGAATATTAGGCATTATGCGTTTTTGGCGGGGTGAACGAAGTTACTTTATTGAGATTAATAAAATCAAATTATGCAGGTTTTTTTTTTATTGATTTGCCTTTGCTGATGTTTCGGCTTTGGATCAGGCCATCATCAGAAATGGGAGGCCATGTCTAAAATCCTCTTATGTTTTATGTTAATCAATAATAAAATAAAGAATATAATTATAAAAAAAAAATGTGAAAAATTATATTTCAGACAGAATAATTAATATCTTGTTTTTTTGGTAAAAAAATTTATTTATTTTATAATAAACAAAAAGTTTAATTTAAGTGAAGCAATACCTTCTTTAAAGGAGACCTTGGGTAAAAACAATACTAATAAATACACCTGCTTTTCCCAAATAAATAAATAATTTATTTAAAATTTGCTCGTAAACAGTCAATGAATAAAACAAATTCTCATCTCCTTTAACTTTTTAACAGAAAACATTTCAATAAGAAAAAAGTTTAAAAAAAAGTAGTTGGTTTATTCATTGCCTTGCTGGTTTAGATAAGAGCAAAAATTTTAGCAAAATGAGGTTTAAAATCAGTTAGGAAGTTTCTATTTTGATTGTTATTCTTCATTTGTAATAATGTTAGGCTGAAAAAATTAATAAAATTTTGGGATATCATCACTTCCCTTTGAGCTCTATTAAGATTTCACTATGATCAATATTTAGACTAAGATTGTATTAAAATAAATTTTCAATAATTATTTTTTACTGGGTTTATAGGGTTTTGTTTAGAAAAAGATATAAAATTCTTTATATTATCTAATATTATTTATATTTAACTTTATTTAATTATATTATTATTATATAATTTTGTAAATCTATACATATTATATATATTGTAACAAAATGTATCATGGCATGATGGCCAAGTTTAGTGCCAAATAAAAAAAAAAAATAATAAAAAAGATACTAATTTATAAATCAATGCCACAAGACCATAAGCCGTTGAAGATAAATGAGTTCAGCGCCACCCGAATTTTTTTAAGTCTTTTTCCGCATCTGAGGTCATTTCCTTATATATTTATATTAATTGGTAGACAGTATGAATATAAATAAACTTTTGTCGATTTTGTTGAACCACTGACCTGAGGCGACCCCTACACCCAGCCTGTCGGATTTGAATCAAGAGGAGTCCCATATTTTATATTTTTCCTGATTTTCCTATATCTTTAATAAGTATTTTGCCTCTCTCCCTTAGAGCAGAGATCTTGCCTCCCTGGTTCGTGTCCTGGATGAGAAAATTTATTTAAATTATAATGACTACCACTTAATTTAAATAATTAGAGAAAGACTAAATATGCCTTAGATGTCGAAAAGACCTTGAATAAATAAATAAATAAATATGATATGCCTATGTAAAAATTCACTTAAAAAATAAGAAATAAAATAAATCTCATATTATATAGTATTCGCAAGCTTAATAATTTTCCTGAGGTCAAGGTCTACCCTTTAAGTATAATGAGTTTTGTTATTGTTTTAATTTTCTTTTGCATTATTTTACTCTTAAACATTTTGTAACAATTTACATATTTACCAATTAGTACTTGTATTTATATTGTGAGGGTGAGGGGGGGGGTTGGAAAATTTTTGTTAGAAGGGTGGTGAATGGAATATTGCCCTCAAATTACTTTTAAAGGTAACCTAGTTGTAAAATAAGGTTATTATAATCATATTAGTGATTTAGAAGAAATAATTATTTAAATTTTTTTTAAACATGCGATGGGGGGGGGGGGGAAGGGATTATCCCTAAAATCCCTCCTCCCTTTACCATATATATAACCAAAGGAAAAAATTAAATTTAATAAATCAAATCAATTTTCAACTTAAGCGTCATTTTATTAATTTTTCCAAAATTTTAATATATTTATAAATAAAATTCACTCCCTTAAAATAAAGATTCTCATTTACAGAAAATCTATTAACAAATTATATGAACTTTGGCTCCTCTCTCAACTCACCCACATAAAGATGACAATACAATAATTAAATAAGAATTTCCTACCCTATTCCTGGGCTTTTTTTTTTTTGGCACAGGGTGACTAATCCTTTATAATCCGCTCTCTCCCCCCCCCCCCCCCCCCCGCTTTTTTTTTTTATAATATGTTAAAAAGAAAATATATTATTTGTTCAACAATTACACGAATGACTTTTCTCAGCCTAAATTAAAATTATAAAGTATTTATGAATCATTTATATTTTAAAATTATTTATACAATACATAGAAATTAAAATTAATTATACTTTATAATTTTTAGCTAGGCTGAGGAAGGAAGCCTTGTAAAAAAAAAAGGTAGTTGTTAAATTAGAATTGTTTATTCATTCCAACACATAATATTAAATACTTGGGACTGTCCACCCCCCAAAAAACCTCCTTGCCTTATACACCAATTACATTTTGAAAAAAGAAGAAATAAAATAAAAAAAAAAAAGAGGAAGTCGTGTCACGTAGCTTACCTTTCTCGTTTCATCCAGAATTTTTCATTTTATATAGCTGAGCAACAGGTGTCACGTCTTGACTATAGATGATGCGCTGTAGCAGGAGCAGAGAGAAGAGAGAACAGCTCGTTGTTAGTTGGGCTAGTACTAACCAAATGCGAGAGAGAGAGAGAAGGAAGAGCGTTCCTCCTATCAGCTCGGTCATGTCACTCGTCAAGCGACCAACTCAAAAAGCCATCTCGCGCTCTACATCTCCGCCACACAATACATACACAGGCACACATACATACGTACTATACATATCGGATGGAGAGACAACTTCTATTAAGGCAATCTCATTTGGATCAACTCCGAACATTTATCACAACCCATAATAATATTACACATGAACAAAATAGAGTAGATAGCATCTTTAAAAAAAAAAATTCTTTGTTTATTAATTGAAAAAATATTGGAATTTTTTTTTATAAATTAAAAAAAAAATAGGAATTCTTCTACCACTCGTTTTATACCGCAAATAAAGTAAATAAATAGTATAATTAAATTCTAAAATCTAATATGATATAAATATATTTATGAACGTTTCTAAGAAATAATTTTTTGAGTTAAAATTTTTCTTGTATGAACCTGAATGCTAATCTCATTTCCTAAGCTAAAATTTATATTAGAAATTTTAAATAAAAATTTCAGAATAACTTTTACTAAAATAGTTTTATAATTTATTATCCTTTTTTTTTTTGTTTACGAATTTCTTTTTTCTTTCTTGCTGCACAACATTAAAAAAAATTTTGTATATTGCTGTAGCTCAATGTAACCCTTGTAATGGACAAGCAGCTCAAGACAATATATTTAAATAAAAATAAATAATAAATATCATAGCGAATCAATCACAGCTAAATGTTCAAACGTCAGGTTATAATATTTCAACTGAGTTAAAATTTTTCTTAAATGTTTAAGGATTGAATTTGTCACTTAAGAAAAATAATTAGTGTAAGTTAAGAGGAAGAGCTCAAGGAGAATAAATCCAGGGTTTAGTACGGCTACAGCAACCATCCTCAGGACAGATAGGAGATTGCAACCCCCAAGTTTTTAAAATTAGAAATGTATTTCTATTAATTTCCACTAAAAAAAAATTTCTTTTCCAGTGGAATCAATTTTTAGTTTACATTTAGAAAAATACTTTAAAATTTTTTATGAAAACCATAAAAAATTAATGTTACAGTCATTGAAGTCAGAAGGTAGCCAGGATTTTTGTTGGGTAAAAAAATTTTTTCTTCTATTGCCTTTGAAATCGCTTTTTAGAAGTGTTGTAATTAAAGTGTCTGAGATAACCTTTGATTTATAGTTATTTAATAGAAATTCCCTGGGGCACAACAAACGTGTGAAAAGTATCCGGCGGCCATCGGTTTTTTAAATAATTTATAGCGGCTAAATAAATTTTTTTAAAGTATTTTTCGGCATTTAGGCTTATATTTAT
>JAAAKE020103730.1:0-17906 GCA_010014785.2 Anisolabis maritima
GCTACGGCCAGAGGTCGGCTGGGTTTGAGGTGTGTGTCTCCGTACACGTAAGCACCTCGGGTAAATAAACGGGGACCTCGATAGATGGGTCTATATGGTCTAAATGAAAATAAAAAAATAGATTTAATTTATCTATAATAATTATTAATAAATTTTATTTTAAGATTCTCAAAATATTATTTTGAATAAATGATTTGTGAAAAGAGAGGAAGTCAGCCAGAAGGGTAGCCTCTATCGAAATAAAACTCCCGAAATAATTAAACGTTTTTGCTTTAATTAGATAATAGCATCATCAGTCATTAGGACTGAAATCAGTTATAAAATTAAAAACATAACAACTTTAAAAAGTAAATTTAAAATAATGACTTACAGTAGATGCAGATTCCATGTATAAAACATTAAAATCGCAGATAGAGTTGTTGTCTGTTACAATACAAAATTATATATAATATATATAAAGTGTATATAGATAAATAATGCTCATCAGTACTCATCTGGCGATGTCTTCAGAAAGAATAAAAACTATTTATCAACTACCAGAAATAAAATAAATGAATATTGGGAATCAACGATCTTGATGAGAAAAAAAAACAAAATAAAAATAAATAAATAGAAAATTATAAAATGTAAAAAATCTTTCTAAATAATAACATGTTTTTATAAATATAATTTTCTTGTTGTCAAAGTAAAAGAAAAGATTTACTTAATAAGATTTCGGCTTTCTTGATATTTGTACTATGGGTCAGCGATCTCATCGGGATCGTTGATTCCTAATATTTATTTATTTTATTCCTTGTAGTTGATAAATAATTTTTATTCATTCTGAAGACTTCGCCATATGAGAGCTGATGTGCATTATTTATCTATATACATTTGATATATGTTATATATAATTTTGTATTGTAACATACGTTTCATTATTTTTGGGAGTTTTATTTCGATAGAAGTTACCCTACTGGCTGACATCCTTCCTTTTCACATAATACTAATCTGTATTCAGCCACCCATCTCATCGCGAAGATAATTTCCTTTCGTTGAGTTTCTACCAAAAGTTTGTAAAAATGGAGTCTTTTTCGACAAATTGGGCCATATAGACTTTAAACGATACTATATATAGTTATTACTATCCAAATATCCAGACATATTTATTTACAGCAATTGTTATTCAATTTTCATCGGACTGCCTGGGATCCGATGAAAATTGAATAACAATTGCTGTAAATAAACCCAAACCCTTAGTTTTAGCTTCGAAGGTTTTTTTTTTTAAGTCTTCGACATCTGAGGCCATTTAGGCTCCGTCCTTATTTATTTCTATTAATTGGTAGTCAATATAATAGAAATAAATTTTTGTCGCTCAGGACGGAAAGCGAACCACTGACCTTTGGTTTATAAGGCTAAACCTCTACCTCTGCACCAAGGGACATGGTAGCTTCGAAGGTTATCGATATTGACAATGTTAGTATCTCTAACCTCTCAGACTCGGGTTGGGGGCTCTGAATCTTAAAACTTATATGAAATTTCATAAAGATCCGTTCACCCAAATTTATTCTATGTCTCCATTGACCGACAAATAAAACCCAAATAAAAACAGGTGATTCTTATAAATATCCGAAGGCGAGCTTAGCTATTAATATGTTAAAAATTATAAGATTACTTCTATAAGAGATGGTCAGTAAAAAATTCCATAAAAATTAAGCAACCAGAATGACTCAATTAGAACCTTGAAAGCATTAGCTATTACTTACATTTATCATAAAACAAAAAGCATTGCAATATACCCTCTCAACTTAAGGATCCATTTAAAATTATAGCAACTACATTCTTTGTGATTTACAATCCCATTTGCTAAGAGAACTTTAGAAAACCCATATTTTAATCGTCCTCGTTTCTTTCTTCCATACCTTTACAATTTTTAAAAACATTTTCAACCTGTTTCAAAAAGGACAATAAAAATATTTGTTTCATCTACAATTTCAAATTTAAATTCAAATGGATTATTATGTCAAATGGAAAAAAATATACGATGAAAGGATTCAATGAACTAGAGAAATTTAAAAATTATTTTGTTAGTAAAAGTAATATAATTACTAAGTAATCAATCATATGTAGTTAATTTATATGAAATTATTTTGAAATTAATATCAAATAAGCCTTAGAGACATGAATCAAGGAAAATGTTTGAAAGAACTGGTCAATTTTTACTCTAAATCCCCTGTATATGTATTAATGTAAACTTGACCATTTCGGAGGGGGGAAAAGGGTCTCTGATGCTTTGTATACATAGCGATGTAAAATATGGAAATTTTATATAAGCTATCTCGTAAAAAAAGTTTTTTAAACTAACGATTGATTGTCCTTTATAGTCACTTTTTAAATATAGATTTGAGGGGTGTGAAAGTTCAATAAAGTCGAAGATTTTAATTTCGAGATAGAAGGGAAAAAAGGAACTGGAAAATTTTTTTTATTAATTTAAATAAGATTATTAAGGAAAAGTATTAAATAAATAAAATTGTAAAAAAGAAGTAAGTCAAAAAGAATAAGCCCCCCCCCCCTCCTCCGTGGCCGAGAGATTAAAGATACTGGCATTGTCAATATTGATAACCTTAAAAGCCAAGGGGTATGGGTTCGAATCGCAGGCAATTCGATAAAAATTTATTTATATCAATTTGTATCAATTTCAAGTCTATATGACCTCAGATGCCGAAAAAGCTAAATAAAAATTAAAAAAAAAAAAAAAAGGATAAGCAAGGGCAATATACAAGTAGTATACTTTACAGCGGCAACTTTCGAAATTTTAGATATGTGAAGTAAGGAAGAGAAAGATTCATGGAATGATCCTATTTTTCTTTTATCGACAACAAATTGGGAGACAAGGAGAAGACCTTGTGATAGGACGGAAGTGGAGTGGAGAAAGTGACTTTCCCAGTTATGAATGGGACAAATTCCAAAAACGGCTAAAAATATATACCATATATATTTTTTAATTTGATTAAACAAAAGAAAATAAAATAAGATATTTATATTGTATAGGATATGAAAAAAATGTGCTAGTCCTGTTTGATCGTTCTCCCTTAAAAAAATTACAGGAATGCCCCCTGTATTTTAATAATTATAAAAATCGATATAGTCTTTAATTATTAAAATGATTTAAAAGAAATAAATATTTTGCCAAGCATTAATTAATTATATTGCAAAAAGCATTCTTGAATTTGAAATATTATTGAATTTGAAATACTTTAGATAATTGGAATACTAGGGTTCTCAGTTGCCAGTCGCAAGTCGGGATATTAATGGTTCAGTTAGTTGATTATATGCATACTTTCATTTATTTATTTATTTGTCCATTAATTAATTTATTCATTTATTTAATTTAAATTTATATAAACCAAAAAAATATTTGAATTACCTCTCAGTATCTTTTATTGATTTAATTGTAAAATTTATATTTTGTGAATGAAAGTAGAAAACACATAAAGTTTCCCTTGGGCATATTTGAAATATTTTCCCCTTGAGGGCTTTTTAAATTAAATAGAAATTTCAAATAAAAAAAAAAAAAAAAACAATTGGCTTTATCATTATATATTAAATATGAAAACATAACAATATTTTAATTACATAAACATAAATAATTAGCGATTCTACCATTTTATATTAATTTGATCATATGTTCAAACAAAATAAAAATATGGGAAAATAGAGTTACAATAGGTCAAAAGTACAAAAAAGATGCATGCACAAGGCAAACAACTTTTATACTTTTTCTTACGTATGAGAAATGAAAAAATGAAAGTATTAAGGTCCCAAAAAAATGGCCTATCTGTGTTTGAACAAGATATCTCAAGAACGAAAAAACGTTCGAGGCTGAAATTTTATATTTAAGCTTGGAACCCTAGTCAGTTGCTCCTCGAAGCCGTTGAATAAGATCAATAATAAGATAGCTAACAAATTCTAGTACTTTACTGAAAGTTTTTACGATTTCCTCAAAATTAGCTCTAACGATTGTGATTAAAATTCCTATATCAATTATTTATTAGATGATCTTTGAAATATTTTAACCCTTACCCCCCCCCCCCCAAAAAAAAAAAAAATTGTTTGGAGCCCACTTTACTTATGTACTTTTTTAGTTTTTTGCGAATATCTCTTAAATGTCATGTCATCAATTTAAGAATTTAAGGATCCCATAAAAAAAGGTAGAACAACAAAATAAATATTTGTAATTCCTTTGTTTGATAATAAACAAGATTTAATTGTCAATTTAATTTTTTTTTATTGTATAATTTATCCTTAGTACAAATTTGGAATGAAAAAATTGCTGTCCACTGTTTCCCTCTCAGGAACTGTTATGCTATCATAAACAAAAAAGATATCGACATAAATAATCTCTTATATCTCGCGCATCAAATGACTTTGACTCTTTCCTATTCATATAAGAGAAAATTGTGCGATGTGCTCTTTTCACACCAGATTTTTTAAATTTATTATAATTTAATTTTTTTATATTCTGAAAGGTTAGTTTGTGCACCCAAAGAAACAATCTCTAAAAATAAAGGTAAACTGTTAAATAGGGAACCTGATGCAAAAAATTTGGTATGATAGCACATCAGATTTTTATACTTAGCCTACTATGGTTTCTGAAAGGTTAGAAATGATAATACCCCTAATAGAGCTAAGAGCTACCCCGCTGGAAGACAGTAAAAAAACTAGTTATGTTTTAAAAAACCAAATAAATAAATAAAACCAAATCCATCTAGATATGTTTAATTATGGTAATCTAATTAAAGGGGAATAAAATAAAATCTATCTATTCTAAACTTGAATTGGAATTTAACCAATTTATTTTCTCCAGGAGTATCGAGCCCAGTGATATTTTTCTAAGGCTCTTTCGACATCTTAGGTCATTTTTACTCCGTCTTTATATTTAATTAAATTAATTGGTAGTTAATATAAAATAAATAAATCTTTCTTGGCCAGGACGGGAAGCGAACCCCTGACTTTTGATACTTGAAGCGAGACCTCTAACTCTGCATCAAGGGGCAGGGCTTCAATCATTTATTATAAAGCACTCTTTTAGAATATTGCCCCTAATGCAATAGAAATCGTCTCTCCTAAGAGGTTCTTACCACTGTCATATCCATGGAGCCTCATAAAGCCTAACTCTCCTTCGAAATGATCATATCCACAGAAGGAAGAATTGGTTTGGCTCTCCCATGAAAAGGGTCCGCTGGCCTTTCCTGAATACTCCTTCATGGTTAAACTCTCTTCGATCATTTGTGCCAGGGCTGGTATGTCGTGGTTTCTCTAAAAAGTAACTTTATAGAAACATACTGGGATGGGTTCCTCTTTCCTTTCCCAGGAGGCATCACTTATATAGATAGATAAATTTTTGAGGTGAATTTAAACCTGAGTTGTCTTCATTTTAGGTTTGTAATCTTAATTGCACTATCTCCTTAATTGCCTCCTCATTGCAAATATCTTAAGATTTATAAAAAAAATTACTTTATAAATTTATTTTCTTATTAATAAAGATTTTCTTTCGTATTTATTGTAATTATTTTTATTTCAAGCTTTTTAATATCGGGGTGCTGATTAAATCAAGTAAATATATTGCTATTTATTAATCTTCCATTTTAAAATGCAAAATGGTACATGATCCTATCTACCGGCTTTGTCCTTAAAATTTTTGTATTCCCCTTTAGATCCCATAATATAAACAACCAATTAACGAGCCACGTGGATCCTTTCCAACAACTTGCCTATTTGCACGATTAATTCATTGACTAATAAGCTGCTTGCTTTGGCGATAAAGGCCTTTCTATCGGATTATAGTCTGGCCCTATACTTACTTCATTATTTAAGGAGGCATGTTGGATTATTGATTAGAGGGATATTGAGTAATAACGGAAATTTATTGCTTTGAGGATTTAAGATAATATTTGAACTTGTATTAGAGCATTTGTTAGGCTACGTTTACATGTGGGATGAAATTATGGAAGAATATCCAAGGAACTTTTTTAGAAAAATTTTGTAATTTATTTTCAAAATGAAAATCAACCTAGAAAGAAGATTCTTACCTTATATCCAGTGAAAAACGAAGTTTATTTTCAAAAAAGGATTAAAGAGTGAATCTTCTCATAAATACTCTCTGGAGTTGACATTTAATGGCCACTAGTTAGCTAAATTAAGGTTCTCATATATGCAGATAGTTATCTTAGTAAATTCAGTGTCTAAGCTCCTAGAGTGACACTCCAGGAACTTAGACACTTAGTCAGGGATCATAAGTTGGTGTCCACCCAAACCAAAGAATTTACTTAAAGTTGCAATTGTTGAATATGAAACCAAGAACTATGGAACAGTATATCTCATATTGTATATATAAAATAGGTTCCAATAATGACGAAAGACTTTCTAATACCCCGAAACCAAGTATCAAAAAACTATATCTCTCAAAAGGTTAAATGTTTAATTTTTTTATTTCAAAAAAAAATAATTGAAAAAGAACTTTTTTCCGAGGTCGGCACAAAAAATTTCCTAAAAAATATAATTAGACCAATTTTGCATTATGTATTATTTCACACTGATAGTTTAGGATGGGGGTTCGAGAACACTGGTCGCCGCACCCTCCCTCATCCTCAACGAAAAACATTTTTGTGAGGCGACAATAAGTGATTGTAATTAATGATTAATTAATTTGCGAAATAGAAAAAAAACAAACTTGTTGATCCAGAATATCAAACGACAGCGATTCTCATCCCGTCCTGAGTGACCAAAATTTATTTATATTTTATTGACTAAAAATAATATAAATAAATAGAGACGGAGTCTATTTGGCCTTAGAAGCGGAAAAAGACTTAAAAAACTTACATGGATATATTATTCAAGTTTCGAAATTATTTCCAGACTTATAAAAAAAAATTCTTATTTAGGACTTTTTTTGTTCAAATATTTATTTAAAGATAGCTGCTAATTAAATATTTATATTAATTTCTAATGTTTCAAATATCATTTCCTAGTAGAAAAGAAAGACAAAATGGAATTAAACAAAATCCGGAAGTTTTTAAGTCTGACAAAAAAAAAGAGTCAAAGTCAAAAGTCCAAGAAAATCGTTTACATTTTTGCCAATGTAAACAAGTCAAATAATCACAAGAGAGAAAGATCATTGATATTTAAATGGTCGTTCTCCATTTAAATTTGTGTGTTCAATTTAAAAATAAAAGAGTCGAGTGAAAAATTTCCTTTACCCCTTTACAAACAACAAAGCTTGTTTTATTAGAGGAGCCTGCTTGCTAGGGGAAAAAGAATAATGGAATTAGTGAAAGTACTTTTTAAACATCATTTTATGAATAATTTCTGATAAGTATTAAAAAGTAAAATTCTAGGAAAAAATCATATGATGGCTTTTTAGCATAATGAGATTATTTTTTTAATTTATTGGAAAGTCTTTTTTTATAGATTAATTTGCATTAATGGAATAATTTTTTACTTTTTAAAAAGATAGTCTAATACTTAATAGAAAAGTATTGTTTTATTAAGGAAACTGTAATATATATATTTTATATTTATAATCACTTGACACCCTGATTGTAAAATAAGCTAGTACATCATAAAGTATAGAAAATTCATTCATAATCATTTGAAAAAATTCACCTAAATCAGCCTATCTGGATAATGTGAAGAAGCCACGAAACAAATAAAAATGCGGAAAAAAGTAGAAAAAATTTGACAAACCAATTATTGAAACCATAATAAGTAAAAATACACTCTGTTAATAGAAAGTTCAACTTTTATAGAAAAAATATGGTGTGATTAAAAGCACATCACACAATTTACTCAGTGCCAGGCAAGAAAAATTAATGTGTTGTTCGGTTACACCAGATTCTTTTGTGTCGTGATATTTTGTTTTTAGGAGAGTAAGTATATTTCCCGAGAGATGAATAATGGCACCCCACTTTTTTCATTCCAAATTTATCCCTCGGAAAATATTTATAAATAAAGAAAAAAATGTAATTGACATGTAAATATCGTTTATTGTCAAACAGGATTTTTTAAAGTCTTTTTCGATTTCTGGGCTCGTTTAGGCTCCGCCCTTATTCATTTATATTAATTGGTAATCAATATAATAAAAATACACTAAAGCGGGAAGTGAACCACCGTCCTTTAGTACGTGAGACGAGACCTCTACCTCTGCTCCAAGAGAAGAGCAAGGGAAGGAATTAAATATATTTATATTTTGTTACCATGGCAACGAGATGTCCTATCTTTTCTATTCTATTCCACACTATTTTGAAGTTGAAATGATTAATAAATGTTAAAGATTACCTAATTTATTTTATATGTACAACCAATTTATTCCAAATCGTCAGAATGGTTTAAGAGAAATTCACAAAAAAAATATATCAACACGTCTGATAGCACATCATATTACTTTCTCTTTCCTAATCATGAGGTTGACAGTTGTGTGATGTGCTCCTTAATCACCAGATTTTTTTTAAATTTTATTTAAATTTTTTTATGATATTGATGATTGATTTATACACCCACAAAAAATATCTAAAAATAAAAGGGGAATCGGCTATCTAGTTCAGCGGTCAACCACCGGTAGTCCGCAGAAAATTCTGGACATTAATTTACATTTTTTATGCTTTATTAATAATTGAACAAAAATTCTAAAAAATTCTTCTATTCTAAATGTCAATTTTTTTTAAGTTTTTAATACATTTCTGTCTATCTAAAAACTAACTAAAGTAGTAAATTGGGTCCTAAACAAATTTTTTGGGAGAGGAGATTGGATAAAGGACTATATATTTCAAAGATGATCTAATAAATAATTGTTTTACCCACTGAGCTCCTATACTCGCGGGGCCTGGTGCATTGTATCACACTTCCTTATGGCCGACCTTATGCGTGGAAGGCTTCTCATAACAGTATTCGAGTCTAGAGGAAAAATACTAACAATAAGAATGAACGTTAAATAATAATACTTAAAATATACGAATATATAAATTTTTTTAAATAGGAAGGGTGAAATTAAAATTTTTATAATAATAGGATTGATATAAAACATGTATATAGATAGTTTAAATTTTCAATATATAATTTAAATAAACATTATAAACAAGGCAAATATTAGACTTGGTTTCATTATCCAAATTAAATATTCATTTAGTAGTTGAGTATCAGCAATTTGTCCGTGGGGAAGCTAAAATGTTGTAATAATTAATAAGTTCGATACCATTTAACTAAAAATAATGAGAAATGAATAATTAACATATAAATTTCTTAATGATATTTATTATTAATATTTTTTACTATTTTTTGAAAAGAAAAAAAGGGGAGAAAGTCAAAATATACAGACAGAGTTAGAGGTGACATAAAGGTTATTTTCTGATGCCCCCATTTATAGATAGGTTTATAACATAGAGTGCATTAGTTTTTTTGCTTGCTGGATAACTTAGATGACTAAACACCACCGATTAATTACTCCAGAACTTTTTTAATATAAACCGTACCACACATGCCCTCTTAATTTCTATGGAGATTAAGAAACTCCGCGCTATGAAGCAAGTAATCAAAAACGAACGAATTTATGTGTATGATAGGGTGTGAAGGGATTCGTAAAAAAATTGATTAATCCCTTCTAGATAATTTGGATTTGTGATTCCAAATTTCTATTGTTCATAATTATTATTAAAATTTTTGTAAGACATTTTTATCCTTATTTACCCATCGGACAAACATATATTTTATAATCTGGTTATTTTTTTATTTCCTTTTTGTTCGGTTCTATGTTACCCGAAGGTTTTAGTGAGAGTAAGCTCTTTTTAACAACAATAATAAAAACATATTGTGGTGTGTCCTGGTGTATTAATGCCCTAAACTCCAAGAGGAAATTTGCAAGAACTTGAGGAGAGAGCGAAGTTGAGAAGAAGATTGTACTGACAACCCCTTACACTTTGATACCGCCCTCCAAGGAGAATTCTTGAAACCCGGAGTTTCTGAATATAAATGGTACCCTTGGTCGGCACGAGAAGAAACTCAGAGCAACCCTGAACACGGACACAGATATTGTGAACACATGGGAACAGGGAGGGTAGTGGACAGACAGAGTAGCGATTATCTCTGGTCTTTCATGTTAGAGGATAAGTACCACGACGTAGCCAACACAATGTGCCCCGCGGTGGATGTTCTCAGATTGGTGAATTTTCTCTTAAGATGGTGACTCCTCTACCAGAGGGAGAACGCACCCTCACTCTCTTGTTCTACCGAGATCCACGCCAAGATGTATTGCCGAGAAGGATTCGTCGAAACAGTAAGAATCTCTCCTTTCATCAGAGTGATGAGTACTCATTTAATATCAACAATTCAATTGCTTTAAAAGAACCCAATTTCTAAACATTTTATTAAGAAAGCATAAAATTTAAATCTAGCTTGGTTATCTAGAAAATTATATTAATTTTTGAATTTGTTTTAATTAATATTAATTCATTCTATCTTGCTATATATATATTTGTATCTTTAGTTGGTATAATTTCTGTGTATTTTCCTTCAGTGATTTTGTTTCTTGAATTTTAAACCTTTGAAATCTTCTGAGAAAAATAAAACCGATTCTGAAAATTGAATGGCCTTTCTTTGAGGGATCAAGCGCATGCGATAAATCAATCTCTTTTCATCATACGGTAACACTTCAGACAATCAAAGATAAGAGCTATTGTCCCTTATACCTTAATCCTTTCTTTAAAGTGTTCTCAACCCACAAGTCATAAAAACAGATACTCTCACCCATATAATGAGTGTGACAAATCGAAATTAAATAAATAATAATTAAAAATAAGCCGAAGCAGATAAAACTAATTTGAAATCGCCTCAAATTTCAAAGCTGATTCATGGCCTTTTTATTCAGACCAACCAAATTTTCATGGTCAGTTCACAGGGGTTATATAGCAGTAGCAGAAAAGGGTTCGCAAGGGATATAGTAATTTTCTCTCTGTTCACTTCAGTCTGTTAGCAATAAATATTTTTCGGAAGGAGTTAAATAATAAATAAGACTAAAAAGGTTAAAATAAAAATAAAATAAATGAAAAAAAAAAGCGCTTCTATTTAAAATGCACTAAAATGACCAAAATAATTATTTACTTAAAAATGATGAATATTTATAACAAAGTGGGCCCTCATTAAAATATTATTAATGGAGAATCAAATAAAATATTCAAATCAATTCGCTTCAATTTTCTCTAAATAAATATTCAATAATTTTGTGAGAAAAAATATTTTCCTCTTTTTAATGCATTTTAAATAAAAGCGTTTTCTAACAAATTTTTTTCCAATACGATTCAGCTGAGTTATAATTCATTTATTAAGATTGGCAAACTTTTTATCTCTTTCTCCCATGCCATGTATGTTAAATAATTTGCCTAAATATGTAATATATTTTCCTATTAATTTCTGATATTATTTTCACTAACTATTTTTTACAAAGACAATTGAGATTTATTATTATAATATTCATCATGTCACGAAATAAATTAAAATTTAATAATTTTAATTTTATTTTGAAAGGCGCTTGCTTTAAAATTAAACTTTTGATTAAAATATTTTAATGAAAATTAAAAACAATTATTTGAATAATTTATTTTGAATGTTAACCATAATTCATACTCTGTTTAATCAACGTTTGATAAATTTTATAAATGGTTATAATGTTAAAAGCTCGATTTTTTTCCTCATAAAGTGATATCATTATTATAAACATATATATTTATATGACTATTTGAATTAGTTTTCCTAATATAAATTTTTTGAAGGTTCATTAAAAAGTCATTCAATTTATAGCAAAAATAACCTAAATAAAACCCTATTTCTAAATTAATATGAGCTTACTTATCTGGTCTGGAAGATTCACACTATACATTGAAAAAAATCAGTTTTATCAAAAATTTATCAATAATATAAAAAAAAAAATTAAAGATTAAATCTGTAAAAAATACTTCATAATAATTTTTAAATTTAATTGGACACAAAATAAAAATAAAAACAAAAGGAATAGAAAATCAATAATGTAAATAAAATATCTCTCTGGAACTAATGCCCAGCAAGTTTTTTTTTACAACTTCACCCTTGAATTTACAAGCTCTTAAACCAGGTTTGACCTTCAAATCTTGTTTATTCATATTCATGAGATATCCTTTTTAGAAGGGCAGACAGACAACAAGGATAATTGAGAAAATTATAGAATGGAAAGTAAGGGATCACATTCTATATCTCCATCAAAATCACAAATTCAAATGACAGTTTTCAAAAACATTCTTGAAAAATGGTTTCATGGAAATTTACAATGAATAAATTAGTTAGAAGGGAAGATAAAACAAAGAGATGTAGCTACGTATTTTTTTCTCCTATATGCTGAGTTTCGGTGTCTGTAGACACAATTTTCAGAACACAAGTTTACCTGATATAGAAATGTACAATTCATGTATATTGCCAAGTTAAATCATTATATCAAACGTAACAAACCTCAAATTCTTGTTCTTGGTGACATCTAGATTTCTAAAATAAATTCTGGGTTCCCTTACCTAAATTGCTCGAACTACGCCATCCGCAACCGTTTTCACCTCAAGGGTATTCGTATATTCGAGGGTAGCTTCGAAAATAATTTATGTATATTTTGTTCGGAAATGATGTACACAGAAGGAAATTGTATCGTCATGTTACCGTATGTAATGTGATCGCAAGAGTCCGTAAATGCATGGGCAGGAGTAAGCTGAAGTAAGCTACTTCCGCACACTGAATGACTTGCGCCACAATGACTGATAGACGTGCGTTACAGAACTGGACCAACGAGGAGGTTATTGTCCGCTATGAATGGGTCCACTAATGCTACAGAAATTCATACCTTTGTTGAGGTGTATGGTGAGGATATAATGTGGGAGTAAATGGGTCGGTGATGGAGTCAGCTGTTTCGTGATGACCCCAGGTCACACATCCGGATTCTCTAAAATAAATATAAATATATATATATATATATCATTTATTTATTAATAAATAATATATAAAAATAAAATATACGAGAGGGGATTGAAAAGTAAGACAACAAGAGCTGCTGCGCAATAAATATTGGTGAGCCTTTTTTAACTTCCCTCTGCTAACCGATTTGCTTTCAATACCTTCTTAGGGTATAAAGTTGTTAAGTTTCATCCTTTTCTGATGAGAGGTTCAAGAGATATAAGCCAAAACAAAAACACACATATACACATATCCACATTAAGTTTTTTGCATTTTTGGGATCCTTTTGACTTAAAACATTTTAAAAAATTAGACTAAATTGTTCATGTATATAATACTTTCTTCTTACTATTATAGTGCGGGAAAGTGATAGGTAAGAGAGAGTAACAATCTGAATTCGATTATTGTAATACTATTATGTGGTTTTCTATAAAAAATAAAAAAAACTTTTTTTTCAGTTACAATAGTTTATTTTTAAATCAAGGATGCAAAGCAAAGCTCATCACTTGACAACAACAACATCAACAACAACAACAACGATGATGATGATGATGATGATGATGCTGTTGCTCCCGTTTCGTGAAATGCCGTGCAGCCAAGGTCCGCAGCAAATGTTGCAAGCGATTACGAGAAGAGTTGCAACAACCTCCTCTCCTCTTCCCTCTCTCAACATCTCTGATTATTCGTGTTATTCTCTTAATGTATATAAACAGGGCTGCCAACCTAATTCATCACCCATCTTAATTGACGAGTTTAATTACATTCACTCACGATTAAACTTCCAATTGGAATTGACCTAGATAAATAATTATTTTAATAGAATTTCTTTTCTTCATTTTTTTGAACAAATAACATTTTAGATCCGAACTCGCAATTAACTAGGCCCGTCCATAAAAAAATTTTGGGCTACAAAGTTCGACAATTTAACTATATATTTTCTAATAGAAAAAATAATCATATATTATCGTGTTACATATTGACATTTTTGTCAGTGACTGACTTTAGAGAGAGTAACTTTCTTGGGAATAATACTGTTTCCTGTTCCTGTTTCCTTCCCTAGGAGGAGGCATCACTAATAGTTGAATAAATTTTTACCTGAGCTGCCTTCAACTCAAAATTAAAAGCTTAGCTGTTTTATCTCCCCGGCCAATCCCTTCATATATATCTTAAGTTACAATATTTCCTTAATTATATAGAAGATAGAGATAAGCTAATTATTCCGATAAGTCTAATCGATCCTCAGTAGGATCTGTACTAATTTGAGGAGGGGGTCGGCATGTGTATCATGGTCAATATACTACGGACTTATATCTTTTTATTATTTAAATAAATAGAATAAATCATCCGCTATTTTTAAGATTTCTAAACAAATTATATTTTTATGCGTAATTCATAAAATTATTTAAGAATTATTTCAGCATTATTTTGGCATTATAATAGTATGCGCGGCTAATATTTTAGATATTAAAATCATTGTATATATATATTCGTTCTTTTTTGCTTGCTGGAAGGTAGGCAAACCCAAATTACTAATATATTTTTCAATTACATCTTAAATGGTAAAAAAAAATTATTTATTTTTAAATCAATGAAAAAATTAATTTTTGAAGGATTAAACAAGTTTTTAATATTCGTAGTTTCAATTTTTTTTATGTTCAAGTTTATTTCGAGGGATCGATTTCTTCTTTTACAAATATATATATATTAGAGAAAGATAAATTCCTCTGATAAGCTTCTCAATTATTTACAAAATTAAACAATCTAACCGAAATAAATCCTATAATTTACGGAGCTTCTAGTCGTTTAAATCCGTGTCGAAAGCAAAGGAATTACTTTCAGCTCCCCTTTTTGGGGATGAATTATTTTCATCAGATTCGCCATTGTGGCCAACTCTTTTGCAAATTGGCTAGCGAATCCGAGCGGATAGGAATGGTATGCTCAAGCAAGATTTGAGAAACGATCTCGAGGGACATCTCACGTTCGATTTTTCCATTCACTCTGATCAAAAATGCATAAAATTTAAAGGATGATTTTATTATATTATAATCTTTTTTAACATTTTCTTTCTCTTTAAAAATCAAAGCAATTATAGGTTGATTCTCAACCGATGGCCTCGAACTTTTTAAAATGAATGGTGTTTAATATTTATTTTTGATACAGAAACTACGAAAAATTCCATAAGAAGAGTTTCTCAACCGGTGGGACGCGAAGTTTTTTTTTTTTTTTTGGATATGGAAGCATAAAGTCGGATGGACCTATAATGACTAATAGAAACATGCAACCAGGAAGAACAGAGAGAGTGGTGATTTTAAAAATCTTTTTTAAAGATTTTAAAGATTTTGAAGTCTTGAAAATTAGTTCAAAATTAGATTAAATCAAATTAGAAAGAACTCTGGATTATCATTTCACAATTATTTCACCAAATAAGCCGCAATAACACAATATTTAAGAAATTATAATATACAATTTTATCTAGCCTAGTGTTCTACCTAGAGGGCAAAATGAAAGGGCAAAGAGAGATCAGTGAATTTGAGATGCAAAATAAAGTCTATAGTAACGAGACTCTGAGCCAGGAATAGCCCTAAAAAATGGCAACAATATAAAATTATACTAGGAACAAAAACAAAAAAAAATTTGTTGAGCGAAAAAAAGGTCAATGATTGTAAATATTACATAAACATGGAGTAAGTAATGTTGAAAAGAAACCTTGACCCTATGGTGACGTTTCGGTCTTGATTATTTCAATTATCAGAGCTTTAGAGATTTCGGTATAAATATTATATTCTCGTAGTTATTAATAATTGTGATCTTATCAGCAGGATTTTCTCAATAAAGACCAAAACAATAGCATAGAGGGATAGGATAAAAGAAAAAAATGCTAGATAGGTTCTTTTAAATCTTCTTAAACGTTTAAATATTTCCCAATTTCTTTTTTAGAAGGAGAGGGGGCGCCACTAATCATACTTTTAAAAAAAAGGAATGCAAATAAGAAGTTAAGAAAGCGCTATAAAATTATTGAAAAAATAAATATTTTACTATCAGTTTATATGTTTTATTTTTATTTATTTACTTATTACTAGAAATAATTTTCTTATGTCTTCCAAAAATTTTTTTTTTAAATATCTTTCTTAAATAAAGAGAAAGAAAATTCCTAATAAAGTTTTAGTTGAAATCTTACTAGAGGAGTTAATATCCATAATTCGCTTCCTTAGTATGAAATGAATACTTGACTTTAAGGACAAAACGAAGCTCAAAAGGAGATTGTCCGGAGACAATGTCCAAAGACATTCTATTATTCGCCAAGTATTTAAGTGGCCATTAAGAGTGAAGAAAGCAGAGAGAGAAATTATTATAAGGGTCACCATTTCGATTCTTTATAAATTACTCTCTTAAAGCCTAGATTTCTTTAGAATCTTTCAAAAGAAACAATTTTTCTAAAAATTAATTTTTATAGGAGACTAATAAAATATTTCTTTTAAAATTCTAAAGTAAAAATATTATTTTTGTGCCGATCTCTTTAGGGACAAGGACAGAAAAGAAAAAGAAGTAAAAACATTCAATAATCTTGACCCATTCATCTAATTTTTAAAAATATTTTCACGCGTATTAAATTATTATTAAAATTTATCAAAAAATAATTGAAGTTAGTATAATAAAAAATGTAAGAAATGAATGATGCGAGGAGGACTGAAAATTGGTCCGTCGCATAGCCTAACAGTTGATGAAGAGCAAAGGGGTGAGGGGATAAACGTTGTAAAGGGCACAAGATAATCAGTTACTTAAATTGTCAATAAGAGAGACTCCTTACCCGAAAATAAAGTTTGTTCTGTCTATATGTCCACTTTAAAATGTTTTATAAAATTATATATGTACATTTAAAAATTAATAATTAAATTTACAACTTCATTTCAATCCATTTCATTTTAATTTGTATACCCTAAAAACGTACTAATTAAAAAAAAAAAAAAAAAAAAACACGGCACTTCCTGGGGTGTTCAATAAACATTAAAATTTTATTCCACTGACTTTTAATACACATACTCATCAACATAATTGTTCACACATTCCATCATTTGGTATTTTATAATAATTAAAAATATACATTGTATTTGAATCAATGAATTGAATTTTTTTTATTATTCTATCATTTTTTAATTTAAAAAAATTTTTCTTTTATTCATTTATTGAAAAATTCATAATTTAAATCATTATTATACTTAAAAAAACTTAACATTTTATTATTTATTTATATATATAATATGTGAAAATAATGTCATGTTATTGATATTCTTTATCAAAAAATTAACTAAAAAAAGTCGGTGTGTATGAGGAAGTACTGGTGTGCTTTTCCTTGTAATGACTTCTTGTCGATTCACCTCCCTAAATGCCTTGAAATTTTTTCTTGGAAGATCATCTTGGAGTTGAGACTTCTGGACTTTAAAGAATTTAATCCATTTTAAAAGTTTAAATAAATAATATAAATTTATTTTCAATTTCATTTCCTTATATACCAATAATAGATTTTGGTTTCTTTTTGCCCATCAATCTGGCCAGTTTTATCTTCTCGTTTACCTTTAAAGTTGAATTAAAGAAAGTAAATCGCTAATAAAACGTAGGATTCGATGATAAAAAAACAATCCTAGTTGTAAAGGAAATAGCGTGAAAAATAAAATGGAACTAAAGATGATGACTCAGCCTTGGCTGATGGTACATTTCCATACTTCACATAAAATAACTACAAATTTTTAATGAATCACAGTGAGATATAGCGGATCAAAAGAGATTCAGTGCCTAAATATATAATATTTAGATAAAAAAAATAAATAAATATATAATAGTATAACCTGGGAAAAAAAAGCAATAAAACAAGAGAAATTCAAAACTATTATATAAAAAAAAAATTTTAAGCG
>JAAAKE020103741.1:0-17906 GCA_010014785.2 Anisolabis maritima
CAAGCACTTCCTCAGGGCTAGCAAGAAACCAACTTTTACAGTTATTCGGTAAATTCATTTTTGTAAGTTTTTAAAAATTTGTTTTTTAGCATCCGAGACCATTTTGACTTAATCCTTATTTATTTAAATTAATTGGTAATATAATATAAATAAATTTTTGTTACTCAGCACGGAAGCACTGACCTTTGTTTGGTATGTGAAGCAAGACCTCTCTCTGTACCGAGAGATAGAGTCGTTTTCGTATGATTGATATATATAATATGTTCTGGAAGGTTTTCGCGGTTGGTTGTATGTGGATTAATGTTTTCCCGGGTTGGCCCGTGTTGATTGTTGAGAATCTCAACAATATACATATATATATATATATGTTAATTGTTAACATTGGTCACTTTTATTTTGTTGCAAATAAAAGTTTTTTTTTGGTCAAAAAAATATAAATAAGAACTCTGCAATAATGCTGTCTTTCGAGCAAATTGAACGTCCCTATGTTGGTATCAAATTTTGTAAAATTGTACTCAGATCCTAAAAGTGTAAGAACTATTGAAATATCTCTATAATTATAAAGTTTCATCTATTTCTAAACTATTATTATTTTTATGAATTAAAAAACTATTTTATCTAAAATTAAAAATTCTTATAACTAAAGAAACAGATAAAAGAGAAAGTAAAAAAAAATTGATCTCCTCCGCCTTATTTTTAAATATTATCGAAATGTTTAATCTACAATTCATTCGTTGAAATATATTCCAGCAAACTCTGCAAGATTTTAATCTGAAAAACTATAAAATCTTTATTATTAATGGAATTCGAGGTTTATCTATTATCGAGAATGAGGTAATTTCTTCCCTTCCGATTCAATGCAAAAACTTGCAACTCTGGCTCGAAAATCAAAATGGTGAATCAAGTTTTAATAATAAACATTTTTTTAAATTAAAAAACCCTTATCGAATTGATTAATTAAAATATGAAATGTATGGAAATTGCAATAATAAGCCCCACTTATTCATTATATATTTTAATTTATTACAAATATTTTTCTAGAAAGTTTCTAAGTTCAAAACACTTCCTTTAAAAATTTTTAGATTATTTTTATAAAATTTAAAAATAATTAAATGAAGAAAACAGTGGCGGAATAATAATATTACAACTCATTGTCAATGAACATGTTAAAAGAAATTTTTTCCTTTTTATTTTCTAGAGCTCTCCTTTACTTGTATTGACCTTCTTTAATATCGGGGAAAACTAAATTAGGTAAGTCAAAGTTGTGGATTGTCCTTAGTCACACTATCTGTTTGTGATATCTCACAGTAATTAAAAAAAAATTGAGAGTGGCCTTTCCTTGACTTTCACATACATGGAAAAACGTTTCGAGTTCACCACTTTTGATTGCGGGAAGTGAACCAAAATTTAACCGTGGTCTCTCATTTTGATAAAATATACGTATACAATATTTTACTCATTTCATTTTACTCTTTGAGTTATCACGATTTTTAGAAAAATGTTTAGTAAAGTAACATTTCTACCAAAAGTAGCCCAAAAGTTGATATAAATCTAATAATTTGCTAAAATTTACATATGTAAAATTTGGTTGATCTACATTAAAGTAAGTATATACGTATTTTCGAGTTATCGTGTTAACAAACATACATACACACACAAACAAACAAACATGATTGGAAAAATGGTATTTTTAGACTCAGGGAGTCTAAAAATCTCGAGATCGAATTTTTGGACGATTAGACCACTTTCCTTAGACTACGTATATGAGAAGTAAAAAGCCATAATTTTTCTTTGGATTCTTATAATGGGAGCATTTATTTAAAAACTAACAATTTTAAATGATAAATTTTCGATGATAATAATAAATAAAAAATAAATAAATAAATTTAATAAAAATTTAATAAAATATCGTGAAAGTTATTTTTGGCCGGCTCTTGCAAACGACTTATTCCATTTATCTAGTAAGAGCTAGACAAATGTCTTGGCAACGATTTCATTCAAAATTCGGGCTTTGTTGATTTTCTCAACTAATGACCGAACGACCGTGACATTTAATGAGGCGTAGAAAAGACAAAAAGTTCTATGGGAAAATATATATTTTTCGGTAAAAATAAAGACCTATATATTATATATACACTAATCATGAGTCGTACTTCTCATGTTAAAATCATTTTTTTTTTGGATTAAACTTTTTTTATTCCCAGATATTTTTAAATAAAACATGCAAATAATCAGCTTTGTTTCTTCCTTTTGACATCAATCACTCACTTACTGAAAAAACATTTCATGTCGTTCCAATGATATTTTTCGTTGATTGAAAAATATATTGGCTATATCTGTGTGTCCGATTAGATGAAAATCAAATCTAGTTAGGAAAATTGATTTGAAATTTATTTTATATTATAATATGATTTTGCCGGCGTGCCTGGGCGGAGAGAAGAGCAACAGTCACCAAGATCATTGCCAAAGAGCAAGGCCAACCACAGCTAAACCTTGGATAGGTGGACCGAGAAACAACGTCCGCCAGAAGCCATCGATACGAATTTTTCTATATTTAATAATATTGTATATATAGTCCAAATGGTCTCTGATGCCAAAAATGTCTTAAATGAATAAAAAAAAATTAATAATAATATGATTGATTGTTATTACAAATTAGTTTAAAAAGGATACAGTGAATAATGTTAAAAAAATTTTCTTAAATCAGAGCCTGGAAATTTTGAAAAATGATTCTCCCACCCTAAACGTATCGAGTTTTGGATGAGTGTATGTCAACATTGGGCGCCCCACTTTGGGTGTCTTCGTTTTAATTTATTCAATAAAATTTATATCGATCAGCATTTTTATTTATTTTAGATTTTTTTTTAGATGTTTCAGGAAGTAGTAGACTTAATTTGTCAATGAGTTCAAAAGATTTGATTAGTATTACTTGTTGATTAAAAGACAGTTCAAAATAATGCTTCAAACTTTACTGCTTTATTAAATAAAACAAATAATCTAACACCAATTTTAATTAAGATTTGAAATTTGGGGAAAAAAATATATAAATTCAACCTCTAAAATTTTAGAGATATTTGAAAAGGGAGAAAGTCAGCCAATAGGGTAGCCTCTATCGAAATAAAACTCCCAAAATATGAAACGTTTCGCTTTAATTAGATAAAACCATCGTCAGTCATAGAGCTGAAATGAGCAGTAAAATTAAAAAACCCAACTTTACAAAATAAATGTAAAATATTCACTTACATATGCACATTCAATGTATAAGACATTAAAATGGCAGATAGAATTGTTGTATATTAAATACACAAAAATATATAAAACATTTATAAATTATATTGCAATTTTTTATGCAATCTGACATTTACTGCTCATTTCAGGTCTAATGACTGAGGATGGCTTTATCTAATTAAAGCGAAACTTTTCATATTTTGGGAGTTTTATTTCGATAGAGACTACTCTACTGGCTGACTTCCTCCCTTTTCACATATCTCTGATCTGTGTACAGCCACCCATCTCATCGTGAAAACTCTACAATTCTATTCTAAACCGCTTTCCTCAAGAATTACTTTTGTCACAATTTTTTTTTAGATAGATAATAATTACAAGATGGTGGTGTTAACTTTCAATTGATAAATCATTAATAATATGCTGTAACTCGTTATTTAAATTTAAAAAATATATATTATGGTTAAAACTAGAGCTTTTATTAAAAATGCTCCGCAGTTTTATGCTTCGTTTCTTTTTAAATAATATATTGTTATTATTTTTTTACCGAATTTTTGAAATTAAAATTTAATGAAAAACAAATTTTGATGATAGTAGAGAAAGAGAAAGTTTTTCATATCAGCTTATATTAATATTTATTTTATTAATAACAAAGTTAACAAATATAAAAATAATATATTACCCACAAAATCAGCTACTATCACTTGGAGTAGTGACAAAGCTCTTGTTTCATAAGTGGTTTGCTCTCCCATAAAATTTATTTAAAGTAATTAACAACCACTTAATGTGATTTAACACTTATCGCCAAACATTTATCAATTATACAAATAATCGTTAATGTCTATATGTTTTCCGATGTCGAAAGAAAAAAAATTTCTCAATATCAGAAAATGTTAACAAGAATTTTTTTTGGGAGGACGGTGGCTATTAAAGCTGTATATATTTTTTATGATTGCATTACTTTTCTATGTATCTATTATTTTTCATAAATAAGAAAAAGTAAAAAGACTACCATTAATGAATAAAATATTTCTTTGTGTTTTTCACAAATAACTCAGTTAACTGATCGTATGTATAATATTATAATGAATTTACTCAATATCTGAAAATTGACCCGCGGGTTTTTTTATTATAAATACTCAAAATTAAAAATTTGATTCAATGATTTATATATATTCTAGTGGTTCTAAACGAGTCTTGACAAGCGAAATAAATGTCCGTAGAGCAAACAAAATAGAACCCTTCTTGGATTATTTTTCCCTGGAGCTTTTTATCGCCAGATAAATAGCCAATGATGCTTCATCTAATTCACTGCTAGAACATTTTTGTTCCTTTAGGGTCGATTTATTTTCTTTTCGTGCCTGTGTCATAATCCTCAACTGTAACTCCTAAGACTTAAAGCCTTTTATCTCTATATATATATTTTTTTTTTGTTTTTCCAACAACTTAGAATTTATTTCTCTTTTTATTTTAATGCTGCGGAATCTCTATATAAACACAATACTTTTTATTGCTATTTTAATAATTAAAAAAAAAAAAGAAATATGATGAATTTTAAGGGAATATTAGGGAACATTTCATAATATTGAATAAGACACCTTGAATATAAATTTAGATATTTTCTCACATTATAAAAAGTCCAATATAATTTTAGATAAGAAAAAGAATAGAAGAAAATAAAAAAAGGAAAAAAAAATATGTACAAAGATATTATATCAGAGAGAACTGCCAAGTTGGTGAAAAATTATTTTTAAAATATTTTATCTAAAGTAGAAAATAATATCAAATATAATGTTTATATTCTTGTTTGTTTCTAAACACGGAATAATGCTACTGTTCAAAGAATTTTATATTTTAATATAAATAATAAAAAATCTATGATAGTGATTATAAATCCATTTTCTGTGAAAATTCACATAAATGGAAATTAAAAGAAAAATATTCATCTATTTAATAACAAATAATTAATATATTATAATTATATTTGAGTTAGGGACGGGATTCCAAGTATTGTAAATATTGACTGCTTGTTAGCCTAGAGGAAGTGCGTGAGAGGCGTACGAAACGTCAGCAAGTAAAAGAACATAACTTTTTATTTTTCACCTGGCTGAATCCGGGAATCTAACTCAAATGAACTATTACTGCCATAAAAAAATCGGGAGTCATCTTCCCTTGACTTACTCTTAAACACAAGTTACCAAGATTTTTAGAAAAACATTTCAGGTAAAGTACCACTTCCAGAAATAGGCCAAAAGTTGATGGGTTTTTAGGAAATTAAGATCTTCACATTTTATACTAATACAGTTTTTAAAAAACAATTGTTTTCATTTTGAACATGATTGATATTTTTTCTAGCATTTGTTATAAGATATATTACAAAATTTTAATGAAAATTAAGTAAATAATTATATATGATAAATAAAAACTTTATCATTCCTTGTTAGAAAAATGAGAATAAAATTTATAATTAATCAATATTAATATTATAATAATATAATTTATATAAAATGGAATAGCCCTGTCCTTTGGTGCAGAGCTAGAGGTCTGACTTACTAAAGGCCAGTGGTTCGCTTCCCGTCCTGAGCGACAAATATTTATTTATATTATATTGGCTACCAATTGGTATAAATAAATATGGACGGAGTCTAAATGGCCACAGATGCCAATAAAGACTTAAAAATAGAAAAAAATAAAAAATATATAAAATGAAATGTTAATAAAAACCATAAAATAAAGGTAAAAATGTAAATAAATTAAATAAGTTTATACGGAATGAAAAAGTTGGAAATCAATCAAAATCCATCTATACTAAACGAGAACGAAAAGATCAAAATTTTAATTTAATTAAAAACTTAAAATTAAGTAGTTAGAGGCCTACTTTCCTTATTATCCATCCACCCACTTTCCTTATTACATGAACGATTCTAAAGATTCAAGGAATTATAGAACCTCTTAGGATTAGAATTTTTCACCTTTCGCTACTTATCTAACAGCATAGCACTTGAAATATTAATATTGTTGAGTGGAACGGTTCATTGAGCTATTCTTTCAAAATGAATTAGTATTTTTTTATATTTTTGATCATCCTAAATTAAATTTAATAACTTTTTAATTAAAATTACAAAATATTATTCTCTGTTGATTCAAGAGCAATTTTTATTAATTAATTTGTTTTCAATTTCATATCCAGGACTTTTAATTAATAATAACCATACTCAAAATGTTTTCTTGAAATTTCAAATAAAACCCTCTTGATTTATTAATGCAAAAACAAATAAATCATATTTTAAATTTAAAAAAGCTTTCAATCTATCTTAAATTAATTAAATATTTAATTTTGAAACTAAATTGCTAAAAATCATCAAAAAACAATAAAATATTAATGAGTTTATGTTTTTCATATATGCTTTAACCTATCCTTTAGGCCCTGTCACTTGGTGCAGGTGCCTTGCTTCAGGTACCAAAGTCAATGGTGGATTTCCCATCCTGAACGACCAAAATTTATTTAATTTATATTATAGAGGCTACTATTAAATAAATAACTAGTCTAAATGGCCTCAGATGCTGAAAAATACTTAAAAAAAAAACACCTATCCTTTAATATTAATTTTTATGGATTTTCGGATTACCTCCATTACACTTTCCTGATTGTTGGTTTTATACCATGGGTAGGCCTGGTTAATTTCGGTTTGTTGATCCTGGATAAATAATAATAATAAAATTATTTGTTTTTGTATAATAATGTTTTTTTTGTATAACAATGGCAATTTTCCTTCTATTTTTATTTTTTGAAATTAAAATATTACATAATTTCTTTATATATTCAAATTAGTATAGAAATTTTCTAAAATGTTAATTGCGACACCTGTTCTCATGGACAAATAAATGTGATACATCCCAGACATGTTCCAAATTCAAAATTAAATACAATATTCATGAATATCATTGACTCTATGAACCGAATCAATGTTAAATTCTTCCTTGTTAGCTTATAATATTCTTGAGATATTAAGATGCGATAATGGAGAAATTCAGGTCGATTCGACACTCGACCCAATAACTGACTAATATGAAATGAAAAAGAGGGAAAAAACTTTGTCAAAGGGTATTACGTCATGAGAAAAATTTTAAACCCAACCTTAGAAAAGGCTTGATAATATTTTACCTACCAATTAAAATATCATTTCAAATTATTTACTTACCTTTAACCGTTGAATTGTAGAAATAAAAATAAATATAATATTACAAATTATTATAAATATTTATTAAAACATACATTTACATACATAAATTAATAATTTAACTAAGAGTATTTTACAGGCACTGATTTATTTATTTTTAAATAATATTGTTTAGGCCTTGAAAATAAGGTCATCTATGGTAACATTTATCCTTTGACTGTATACAATCTAAATTTTCTCTCGCACAATACTGGATTTAAGAAGAGGGAAGAGCTTTTAAAGTTTTTTACAAGCCTATAATAATAAATAATTATAGTAAGATTATATTGTGAAGACACATTCATTATTCAAAGGAAATAAGTAATACATAAATTTAAAGAACTATTAATGGTAAGGTGACCAACTTTTTGCGATTGAGAATGAATTCATTAAATAAAAATTTTTTTTTAATCTTTTTTTTTTCCCTCCTATTATTATGAAATTAAAATATTACATAACTTCTTTGTATCGTTCAAATTAGTAAATTAATTTTGTAAAATGTTAATTGAGATGTCTTCTCGTCATCTGACCTCATAGACAAATTATTTTTTTACCAAAATACTCTGTCACTATAAATTTTTCTTCCCAAAATCTTTACTCCACTCACTTAAAAGCGAGAAAAAATATAATTTACAAGTAAAAAGAGGTAATTTTTCAATAAACCTTTTAAAGAAGTACAACAAAAAGGAGTTCAAAATTCTCAAAAGAAGCCCTTATTATTAGATATGTACATTTATTATTCAAGCTAAACAATTGGTATTACTAAAGAGTCTCTTTATTCTAAAAATATATAGTGACGTAAATAATAAACCCGCAAGTTCCGATTCCTAGTCAATACAAAATTTTTATTTAAATTAAGATCCACTATCCAATTTATGTACATTAAAGTTAAAAACTCGATATTTAGGGCAACTAGGATTGCCTTAAATTAGAAAATCTGAACAGAAAAATACTTTTCTACAATACTGATTGAAAAGTATAAACTGCACTACAAAATAATGGAAAATAGGTTTAATTTAATATTAAAAAAAATTTAAAAAAATTATTTAGAAATCCTGCTGAATATTTATGGTCATAAAAATAGGGAAGTCTTGATCTTTTGGAATTTTGTTTCCTTTCATTAGAGAGTGGAAAAGTTCAATTTGAGTTTGAATTAAGTTACTGACCTCCTTAAAGCATCCATTTGTATTAGATGATTTAGAATTAGCTGGCGGATCTTATGGGGTAGATTTAGAGTTATTTAAAAATTAAAGGAAATAATAAAGAATGAAAAAAATAATAAACAAAGCAAAAATATGATTGGAAGTTGAAAAAAAATCACATTAATAATATTACATCTATCCCCTCTCCCTGACGACCTGCTAATTTCTTAGTCTTCTTTTGATGACTAATCAACTGTTAGTATTTGACTTGAATATTTTTGAATTTTTTGACAAAACTGATAATACATTTAATAGCTCTCTCTCCCAGCAATCCGAATATTTTCTCACACACTCACAAAATAAATATAAATAAGGGTTTTATAAATAAATTAAGGAGTCGTTTTGGTTTGGGTTGCCAGTCTAAGAAAAAAGCTAGGAAGAGATCGAGTTGGCTTGCGCCTGCCCCCTGTAAGCGAGCCTTTGTGCTTGCTCTTGAGCCTCGATGGACCTTCTATCCCATCCGCCTCCTCCTGATTGCCATCCGTGATCGTGGTGACCGCTGTCCTTCTGTGACAAAAGTTTTTTGAGACCGATGATCAGGGAGAGAACCAACGCGATTTTGCTGATGATTAGAGCTTTGCCGGCCAGAAGGAAGAGACCACCAATCGCGATTGGGATGATAGCTGCCAATTTCATTGCAAGACCCATCATCAGAGTTCCCATCATTTTCTTCATTTTACCGCGACCTGAAAACGAAAATATGAAAGATTGAATTTATGAACGTAGAAACAATTATTAGCATAATGATTAAAATTTCTCTTTATTCAAGCTCAGTTATTTTTTACCCTTTGGCATCTATAAGTCCTACCTTTTGTATCGTCTTATATGACTTTAGATAACTATAGATTATTTACTAACTATCCAGGCATATTAATTTATTTATACCAATATATTAAATTGATTAGCAATCTAATCCACACTTTTAAGGTTATCAATATTGATAATTTCATCACCTAATAATTTTTGTTATAACTTCTAATTATCTGGTTTGGGTTATCCAACTCGCGAGTTCCAAGCGGCTCCGAACCCAACACAAAATTTTAAACTTGTTATTGTGAATTTTATTAACTTATTTCTTATTTTTTTTTTTTTGAAATTAATACATTTTATATATTATTTATAAAATTATGGTTAATATCTACTAATTGAATTAGTATATTAGTATATTTCATTAGATGCTCAAGAAAATTTTTTTTTCAAATGTGGGCCAAAAGGTTGGTCATCTTTAACTGAGACTCACAGACAAAAGGTATTTATTTTGAGAGACAGAATATGTAAATTTTTTGGAAATTCAATACCACGGCATATTCTCTCTACTATGATCTTCTCTTATTTGATTCTCATCAGCCTTTCAAAGGATCAGTCTGTTTTTCTTCTCGGCCATATCTTTAATTTAGGTAACTTTGAACCGCCAGCTCGGGAATAACTAATCAAGCAAGGAAGAAAAATCTCTTTGTTTTATATTTAGATGAAATAAACGTTTTGCAGTGTTCTTTCATTGGAATCAAAAACAATTTAGCTATATAAAAATTATTTCTCCATTTAATTTCTCAATTAATAATTTCTAAAAAAAATATACCGAAAAAATCAAACTATATTATTATTTTGAAAAATTAAATATAATCTAATTCATTTTCTTAAAAAATTGCATACTAAGTTTTCCTTTTAAAGAAATGCCTAAACTGCCTAACTAACCCTTTGATTTGTTCTAAAATTTATGTGGGTCTGAACGCCCAAGGGAAAGTAAATCTAGTAATTTTATGCAAAGCCCAGAGGGAAAATATTTCATATTAAAATTTATATTTTTATATATTTCGTTAATTTAAATATAAGAAATTGGGTTAACGAATATCAAGCTAAAAAGATTTTTTGCCAATCAACTTTTTTCAATTCTAATTAATTATCTCTTCTTTATTTACATTTATAACGAGCATATATTTAAAAATTATCAAAATATTTGACATCTTTTTAAATCTTTGATTAATTAATTTATATTAATTTAATTAAATTTATTTTCAAAAATAGACTAACTGCTGGTCTTGGAAAGATCTCTAATAAAAACTTCTTTATGATTGGATAAAAAAGAGCGGAAGAAAAAGGATTTAGTTAAGATAGAGTGAGAGTGGCAGCTTGGTTTGGGTATGTCTCAGGGAAATAGACTATATGAACTATTGAAATAAATTAGAATATTCATTAACATGAACCAAAAATCACCTGTTCAAGGGCTAAATCAGGTTAAGGCCTTCCCATCATATTATCAAAACAAATTTATTCATTCCAATAAAAAGTTAGAAATTAACTTTAAGAACCTAGTGGAATCTTAACCATTCCTCACCTTTGCTATTTATATTGAGAGACATCCTTATCCGTAATTCCAGAGGGCATAATCATTATAGATATTTAAAAACGAACAATTGAATACACTATCATTCTTAAAGGCAAAAGATACCGATATACGTACTCCAAAAGCCCTGTTCTTGAGCACGTACCAAAGGTCAGTGGCCCCCATCCTGAGCGACAAAATTTTATTTTTATTACATTGGCTACCAATTAATATAAATAAATAAGGACGGAGTCTAAATGGCCTTCGATGCCAAAAAAAGACAAAAAATAATAAATAAATAAATAATAACCTCTCCAAAGAAAGTTACTCCCTAGAGAAATTATAACAGAACGGCTACATGACAGATTATGATAATATGACTGCCGAGAATGGACCCTGATAAATAACACCTCTTTACACTAAAATTGATTAAATTTTTAATCTAATCTATTTTTATTAATTTTTTATCATTTTTTTATTTTATTTTAACTAAATTTACAAATAACTTGTCGAATCCCAATTCCTAAAAAAGGATTGATTTCACGCCTTCGGATAGGCCACCAAACTTACAAACCAACTCTCCCGTCAACTATCTTTTGAAAGCTTTAGCTGTTAGCTTTAAAGTCAAATACATTCCGCTAGTTGACTTGTTATCATTTTACTCAATTATCCACAAATCATAACAAAACTATTTATTGAGCCTATGAATAAAGAATCTATTAAAGAAATACTTGGCTACTATCTTCATTTATATTTGAACTCTAGAATAATTACAAATAATTAAAATTAAAATTTTGATAAATAGCTTAGTTTACATTTAGAAATTTGTCATTTGTTTTTAAAATAATTACTATGTCTTTAATTACATGAATAATTTTTTTTTTAACATTCATGAATTGAAACTCCGAAACGGTTATTTATTCCACAAAAACGGAAATTACATCCACTATATTTATATAAAAGAATTACTATTGTACAAAAATTCTATTTCCTCTTATAATAATCGAAAATAGAATAGCTATTTGCTCGAAATAGAATAGCTATATATTCTATTTTCAATTTTCTATTTGATCAGGTTTCCAATATAGTAGTTATTTTTTTAAATTAATATTTTAGAGATTTAAATTTTAAATCTCTTTTATAAAAAAAATAATAAAATGAAAATTAATTTCTCCATTATCTGAATTTTTTGAGACAGCATTATTTTTTTAATATATTCTGCTTCTTCATTCATGTTTAATAGCATAAGCGTAGATGATTACCTTTTCCCTTCCATTAAAATCATGTTATTTTTTATAACTAAAATAAAATAAAATTTTTATATAATTTATATTTTGCTCTAGAAAGGACAATCAATTGTAAATTTCTAAAGTTATTTACAATTGTGCAGGAGGAGAGTTGGTTGCCTAGCTTCCAGCAAGCAAAAGCGAAGGAATTTATGCCCACCATTCTAGGTGTTTAATAACTAAAGACTTGGCCACTAGATAGCATAAGCAAAGGCTCAGGGGAAGTGTATCAGCCGTGACATAAGAAACTCAGAATGCTTAAATGTCAGACTAACTATTATATAATACATACGAATATCATCGTAAAATGGATAAATCTATATTAATAGTTTAACTCCTTTCAAAATGCCTTTTGGACTACCCTAAAGAAGTGATAAAAATAGGTCACTGAAATCTTCCCTGTCCATTATATTACATCTTTTAAATATATGCAAAAAACATTTTATTTATATTTGAATAGTTTGCGGTTAAATTTCAGGAAACCTATGATATAAGAGTATCATAATTAGAATTTTTATAAATTCCTAAAAGCAAGTATAAGAATAGTGGCATTTTACTGCTTTGTTTGATAGCTTTTACTCATTTTGGTGTTAATTAAACTAAACCACTTCTGGTTAAATTTTTTTTTACAAAATATCATCTAGTTATTCAGCTTTAACATATATGTTGATAAATTAATTTTCTTAATAAAAATGGTTGACCTATTTATGAAAGATTTGATCACAATTGTACTCCTAATGACTTCTTGACCGATAAATTTTCATTCTATTATTAAATATTCACTTTAACAAAATAGACGTATTGATAAGGTTAGGGCAAGCGTGACAAACCTAGGACACCTGAGAGGCGGGACAAATGAAAGATTTTTAAACACCATTAGATTATCACCCTCAGAGGCAACAAGTGGCCAATAATAAAGATTCATAGTTAGCAAATTCTATGAATATGTTATAATACAACGAAGAAAAGTGTCATGTATCATGCAGTTTAGAAAGGAGGGGAAGCAAGCCGTCAATTTTGTTATAATTTTATTGATGCATTTAATGATAGTGTTATCACTACTCTCTTATTTTCTAATTTATAATTGCCGAAAAGGGTTAAAAAAATAAAATAAACAATTATAATCTTTTTTTTATTTAAAATTGTATAAATCAATATTTTAAACGTGCCTCCTTTTTCAATCATCATTTTTAGGCAAAAGGCTAGCTTAATATCGACATCGTTATGGTTTTGGTCAAAATATCCTGCTATCCCAATTTTTCTTTGATAATTATAGCATACCACTTATTAATATCTTGTTTTATCGGACAGTCAAATTTTAAATCACATTCCTTTATCTACTTTGAATCAGATATAATTCAACATTGAAATTTTACAATTTTTTTTACTTCATTATATAATCTATATATATCTTATCTCCATCTTCTATGCATCATAAATAACAAAAGCTACTGAAAAAGCATCATAAAATAATCCCTAAAAAATTGTTAATATCATTTTTAATCTTAAAAAATGAACAAAACCCTTTTCTTCATAATTCTTCATTAATTCAAAAATGTTTTTTTTTTTTATCATTTGATTATACAGTAAATTAGATTTATTCATTTTAATACATTTAAGAAAGTTATTTTTTACCAAAAACAAATTATATTTTATAATGAAAGCATTTTATTATTTATAATCGGGAGTGATGAACAAGCAAAACGGAAAATAAATAAATTTTTTCATTCATTCATAAGAAATGACCTAAAATAAACCTCTAAGACCTATTAAAATCAAGAAAGAATAATAAAAGTACATAAATAACTAGCTTCCGAGTCCATCTACAACTCCGCCCCCCGGCTTCTATCACAAATTTCCTTATAATAACTAGTCTATGTATTTTTCAATATTATTCAGAATGTTCAGAAATTATCAAGTTTAAAAAAATGTAAATTATTATTATATAATAATATTATTTTAAGTTTTTTGGAATTTATTTCTAAAGTGAGGTTAGGTTAATAAATAAAGAAGGAAAAATATATTAGAGATATAGTGATAAAGATATAATTAATTACGTATTTATTTTAGAACATTGTTATGTTATGTTATTAGAGTATAATAATATGAAAACTAATTAGATACCCTCGAGGGCTCTATGTTGGGAAAACAATTTATGATTAATATGAAATATGGCAGATCTTTATAGTCACAGACATTTGGTATATGAGGCAAGACATCTATCTGTGCCAGGGCTGGTATTTATGTATTATATATACAAAATATACCAAGATGATAATTGGAGTTTCATATAAGTACAATTATTTAACAGTTTGTAAAACACTCTATTATACAAACTTCTATTTATGCACCAATATCTATAATTATGCGATTATAGTTTAATTATCTCATCTAATACTGGAAAATAAAGATTGATAAAGATTTTTCCATCCGTGGCTCTCATAAGTCTTTTTCTTTATCTGTGTTGCCAATTTTTTTAATTTCAATTTCTAATGCTTTTTTCAATCTAAAAATTTCAAGGTTGACTATTATCAGTGATATATCTGAAGGATTCAAATATGAATAAAGTGACCAATTCATTTATCTTCACTGAAACAGTTAGTTAGACAACTAAAATTGAAAGTGATCAGCCAATTCTTCCAAGTTCCATTATGAAGGGTTTTGGGTTCAGATCCCAGGCAGTTCGACGAAAATTTATATCTCAAAATTAATAACTTTCAGCTTTTCCGAAATTTTTCTTTGGGGGCTTCGCCTCTAAGAGATTTATACCTTGGGATTATTTAACAACCATCCTGATGGCTGTTTTCTTATATATCATTAGATAACAGATTATTTATTAGATTAGAATTAATTTTACTTTAATCTGTAAAAATATTTATTTTAATATGATATACTTATAAACTTCATTTTCATTTTAATATAGCTATTAATACATAAAAGTCGTCCTGCCTAGAATTCAAATTGTCCGTACATGGAGTTAGAATTGCAAAAATCTCTTCCAACTTCGGCAAAGAATAGACCTTGAAGAATGTAAGAAGGTGCTATCGAACCGTCGACATGTCATTTAAAAGAAAGCAGAATAGGTAGTTTTTCTTTCTTTAATCCTCCACTGGTAATATGGTCCAAATTTGAATCAACTCTGTTTAAAGAATTTTATTTATGAAATTTCTTGCAAATGTTATTATCTAATATTCGTTGGTGCTTTATATCATGGGAATTTATTTATCTAATATTTCATATATACCATAATCAATAAAAGCCCATTTTATTTTCCTTTGAAATACGTAATCTAGCTGTTTTTGGAATTCTAAAAAGGTATTAGAGAGACAGAAAGAGCGTGGGCTTCCCCCCCTCTTTTATAGAAAAAAAAAGATATTTATACCATATATAGATATTATACAAAGTTTGTAAAGCATCTTTGAAATTTATTAGAGGCATTATGGAAAGGATTTCTTTTCGTCTTCATAGTTAGAGTGGGGATAATATTTCTAAAATTTCGAGATTGGCTTGACTATAATTATCTAGTATAAAGAAAGAAATGATAATTAAAAAATGTTAACTCTTTTTTAGGATGAGAACACTATTTAAATTTTTTATTAACATTACTAATGTATTTATTTAACGAAATAAATGAATTCCTTCAGCACTTAGAATTTTTTTCTTACAATATTTTAATTAAGTTTAAATTTAATTAAAAAGCTTTTAATTAAAAGATAAATAAGAACAAAAATTATAATAGTTTGAATTTGATTCCTTTGGCTTTGTTTATTCTATTTTTTTAATTGCTAAGGAAGAATAGGCTTATTAAATAACATATAACATTCATCACCTTTCTTTCTTGTTTAGCCTGAGAATTTTTCCCAAATTTAATTACTATTGTTTATTTCATTCTATTTCCCGCGTAAGATCAAATCCAGGTTGATCACTGACAAACATATAAATTTACATGTTGATGACCCTATTTAAGAAACTTCACTTTTGATAAGATTAACCGCTAATTTTTCTGACATAAAATGACAATCCATTGTTTTTCCATAGCAATAATAATAACTCAGACAGACACAATTTGCAAATTAGAAAGAGAGAAAGAGTTCCGTTACAGTGACATAGAAAATTTCGAGAACTAAATTACCCAAAATTTATTAAAAACTTGGTGATGGCGTGATGAGTTTTAAATTAAGAATTGTCCTTAGTTGTTAAGGAAAAAAAATATTTACAATTTTTTTACTATATAATTAACATCCACTTATATGATTATTGTTATTATTTTAAATGGAATTTTGTTTTTCTTACCTAAATATTAAATACTTAGTCATGCATTTATTCGGATTTGTTCTTTATTTTTATTGACATACCTTATTATCTTAAATCGCTCTTAATTTTCTGCTTATTTCTATAAAAAAAAAAGGTGATGTCTCATTTTTTTGATTTTAACACGCATAAAATTTCTTTTTTTTTTTTTTATTTGTTTTTTCGTTCAAAATAAGATATAAAATTAAGTCTGTAGCGTTAATTAAAGGCATCACGCTTATATCAATGGCGTTAATATGCAAGTATGCGATGCTTAAAGGTATGATGATATAATGGGCCTCTATGTAACGTTCTACTGAATCTATTATATGCTAAATTTATAAACTTAAAATATCTATTTTTGTACTCTTAAAGAATAAAATATTTTATTAATATAATAATTTCGAGAGTAATAACAATTATTATTGATTACAAACAAAAGAACAAAATTAACTATTTTTCTCGTTTTTTTATTTATTTATCTATTTATTTTTTTGAACATATAAAATTTTTGCATAAAGAGCCAACCAATTGTTTTAACCTTACCCCATATAATAAAACACTAATTTTAACCTAAAAACAAATTTATGTAATAAAGATGCAAATTACAGTCATACTCAGAAGGGATTCTTCGTTCTATCCTCGATAAATTTATTTTACGCATATTAATTAAAACTAGAAATAGATTTATTATTGTTAATTAGTAGAATTAGTGATTTATAGATATTTGCCAATTAGTATTCAGAGTGAAAATTAGTTTTCAAAAAAATAGACGAATATTTAATTTAGTAATTACATTAAGGGATAAAATGATATAACAAAAGAAAATGTAAAAAATTAGAACCAGACGGGAAAACTTAAATAAAAAAAGAACAAAAAAGATCAAAAGTCATAACTTTGATTATTTCGCTCCAAGTATACACAAAAGTATTTAGATCAGAAGAAAAAATTGAAAATTTGATCCATATTAGTATCTCCGATTTAGATTTAAATCCTCTTTTTGTAAACCAAATTGAGTTTGAGACCACGAGGTTTAATTACATCTTTTCGAAGTATTTTGCCCATCCCTAGCATTAAAATCGACTTATTTTTTAATTGACCTAGCCTATGATTAGCTCATGACTAATTATGAAATATGATTGTATATATTCAAGAAGATGTAGTTTAAAAATTTTTTTTTTCAATAAATTATTTTTATTTAATTTTAGTATAAGAAATAAAATATTGAACATTCTAAAAGACATTATTTATAGATTAAAAAAAAAAAAGAAACCCTCTAGACTTACCAAAAATTTTAATGGAGAAATTAAAATTTGTTAATTAAAATTCCATTACAATTAGTATTTTATATTCAAAAACA
>JAAAKE020103752.1:0-17905 GCA_010014785.2 Anisolabis maritima
CCAGAGTTACGAATTCCCTCAAACAAACTGAACAGAGAATTTAAAATAATTTAGTATTCCATGTTTATACTATCATCTAGTTTGATTTGCAAAATCTAAGTCCATTCCATTTATATATATATATATATATATATATATATATATATATATATATTGAAAAAAGAGAGAGTTGCTATGTTGTGAATTTGTACAAAAAGAATGGTGTAAATAAGCAGCCCTTTGGTGCTATTAAAAAGTCAAAACAAAAAAGATTTTGAACAAGATTTACTGGATCATCCTTAGTAAAATTTGATATATTCGTATTTATGTTCAAAGATGTATTTAAAATTAATTCTGTCCATCTTTGGGCATAAATACGAATATATCAAATTTTACTAAAGATGATCCAGTAAATCTTGTTCAAAATCTCTAAAGTTTTGATTTTAAAGAGTATCCAAAAGTTGCTGTTTGCTGTTCCTGCCTTCTCCTTGTACCAACTATATATATATACAAAATTTTGATTTTTGCTAAGATTGTACTGCTTATTTATTTTATTTTAAGTTATAAGATAATTGTTCAAAATAAATGTTTATAATTCAAAGTAAAAAAATTCATTTTGCCTCTATATTCCCTTTATGTCACAAATTTAATTGTAATTCTATTTACATTGAATATAAAAGTGATCCTTCAATCAAGTCATGTCATGTTATATAAAGAAAACTTAAATATATCCATGAATTTTAATATCAACATTATATATATATATATATATATATATATATATATATTTTCTTTCTTAAAATAAAAATCCTCTCTTAAATAAGATAATATATCTTTTTGTTTTTAAAAAGAAAATGATAATGTTCGATGGATATTTGTAACACACCCAAAAGCAATAGTATTATAAGAGTGGAAAAATTTTTTTCTTTATAAAATGATAAATAGTAAATATTTACCTTACTTACCATTTTATTGTAATTTATCAGCCAATGATTTACAATTATTTTCGATGATGACAGAGACTTTTTCTATTTCACTTCAATCCATTGGTATTTATGCTGGTATAACTTTTTAAAGAAAAATAACAAAAAAGAAAAAGATTAATAATAATAATAATAATAAATACAAACCTTAAGAAAAAGATAGGAATTTTTCCAGATTATTTAGCTGACAAATTTTTTGTAACGACTGGCGCTGTAACTACGTGGTTCATGGTACTTTTAAATAAATACTTTATTATAAACTAAAATTAAAAATATTTTCTTATTTATATTTTTTTTAAATAATTATTTAAATTAAAAAGTTCAATGATTTCTGCTGATTAAGACCATTAAAATAAAAAAAAAAAAATTAGAGGAGTTAATTTGATACATGGCAGGGAAATTTAAGCTTTTAAAAATTTTCTTGTACATCCTCTGGACCCATTTTTTTAAGTAATTTTAAAATTACACTTAACATTAATTTACATTTTAATGAATTAAATTATTCGAATATATACATATTTTTTTATATTTACGTCTTCACTTTTCAATTTCACACCGAAAGTCCTCCCGAAAAGACAATCTGCAGGAGTTGGACTCTGCTTATATCTATAATTATACATATTATAATGGTAACTAAATATTTCACATTATTCCTAGAGAAAAAAGTCGTGTAATAACTCGTATTTTTTGAAATACGATGACAAATATTTTCTTTATTTTAATTAAATTCTCATTTACTTAAATTTATATTTAGTGACCTTAATAACTCCAAAATGCTTATTTTCATAAAAATTAAATAACTTTCTATTAATATATTTTTATATATATTTCATTGCAGCCTTCCTCTTCATTTTATGAGTGGAGCAAAAGAGAAGGCTATACTGTACAAATGAAATCAAATATTATTTTAAACATGCTCGAACACCAAGCATTATAATTATTTAGAAAGTATATTCTATTCATTTAGAAGGCACCCAATTGAAAAGGAAATTTTAATATAGGTATACGAAATTAATAAAAAAAAATAGAAATGCTATAATCGAAATTAACTTCCCGTGTTTCCAAAGTGAAATCCTGGAATGAATGGCTTTATTTAATAGAATAACTCACAGGTACAATAATTTAGAAATAGAATAATCAGATTTTTAAAATATCACATTAATTTTTTTACTTCTTTTTCTTTCTTTCTTATTTCTAAGATTCGAGTTAGAAAGAGATCAGATCGGCCCTTTGTTGTTACTGTTAAAAAAAAAGGCATATAAGCATAGAAATCCCAGTTTTAGCTCAGGCAACTCAAGGATGCCTTCCACGTCCTCACCAGATGTGAGCTTTTATTTTTAGGAAAAAATCAAATGAAAAAAGAATTATTTTAACAAAATGTATGAATCTTTATTAGATAACTATACAAACAGAAACAATTCCATATTACATCATGATATTTTCCAAAATAAATATATATATATTTATTGACAATATTCCAATCTTACCATAATAAATAAAATATATAATTTCACAAATGAAATAAGTACTTAAAAAAAAAAACCATTTCTATGTGGAACGTACTAAAAGTTATAAAAAAAAAGTGTCACGTTTCAGTTCTTTTCCCAGTTTTGACTAAGAAACAGGACAGTGAAAAAAGAGAAAATTAAAAAAAAAAAAAGGGACAGAAATATTTTAGAAATTAATTAAAAATAACATCGTAAAACTTTTTTTTTGTTTTCATTATTTATTATAAATATAAAATATAAAAATTAAAACTCATTCTAGTTTTTTATTTTTATATATATATATATGTATATTTTTTGTTAAAGAGCTTTGATTAAAAACATCTAGATTAGACATCAAAAAAATGCATTTGATTTGATTTATTTATTTTTTTAATTTGAAGAACCGCGAGGCCAAAGTGAGTTTTATGTTTTTAATTGTGCTATCGAATTTTAAAAAATTTAGAGACAATTAGAGTGTGAAGCAATTACCCTGTTAGCCTAAAACATTAGATATAAGGTCAAAGTAATTATTTTTCTAAATTGATTTAATCAAATATATAATATATATTTATATAGAAATATTTTACTATATATATATATATATATATGAACAAATATTAATATTTTCATATAACATTTTACAATGAGGCACACATTTTTCAATTTTTTAAATTGTTTTTTTTTTTTAATTTTTAATTTTTTTTTAATCCAGTATAAAATAATGGTTTTTTTCTAACTCGATATGAGATCGAAATTGCACTACATTTTGATATATATTTAAAATAAATTTATTTAATTATGTAAATATATAAATTCTTTTGTGAATATATAGAAATTTTGATACGTTCATTCCAAAAAAATTGAGTTAAATCTATAGATGTAGATGATTTAAATAATTAATTTTTTAAAAATAAATAATTTGATATATAGATATAATATTTATATATAGTAACATAATATATTTATATATAGATCTATGAAAGATAATTGCACAAATGTAATCACAACTAGTAAAGATTATTCATATAAGAATCTTGTTCTTAATTTTCAAAGTGATCAGTAATGAATCTTAAGATAGCTCCGTTATCTATTGATTTTTCAAGATAGTTCATATAGTATATATAGTTAAAAAAAAATAATCGGTTCGGTGCTGTCGGCTTAAACAAATCGAACTGGATTATTTTTTTAATCGGGACGATTCTATAAATAATTCAAAAAGCCTACCTGGCAATCCAAACCAGAAGATAAATTTAACGGAATTATTATAGGATTCAACCAATAATTCTGATCTCATGCCAAATCATTATCAACAAGATATGAATCTTCGAAATATATTTGGTTTTATTTTATAATTTCGATATGCGTTAGTGAGGACGGTTTCACAAACGCTTTCTATAATCATTTCATAAAAAATTTCAAATTCATTTAAAATTGTTAAAGAAGAAAAAAATGTATTATATTATTGAATTTATCGAAGAAGATAAAATTAAGACAACCACTAATGAATTATTCAAGAAAATATTTGTCTACTGTATATATATATATATATATGTTCTGAAACCAAGGAAAACATTATTCCACATATATATATATATATATATATACACATATAATTTGTTCATTTTCTTAGTCAGCTCATCTTGGCAAAGACTCGATGTATATTATGTTGGTGTATTTTTTAAAAAATTATTCTAATTCGGGAAAACCAAATTCCAATCTTAATTGGATTAAAAAACACATTTATCGAAAGACATGATCACGTCTAGAAATTTGAGCATCACGCATGCACACATACACATATATAGAAGAGTAGAAATCTAAAAAAGAAGAAGAATCGGAATGCAGAAAAAACTACGATTGTTTTTTGGATCCCGAATTTCAAAATAATTCAATTTTTTTGCCAAGTTTATTATTATATATAAATATAAATGTTTTTTCTTTCTAAGATGATCGTTTCGGCTCTAGAGCCAATATAAAAATTCCTTTAAAATGGTTGTTTTATTAGAATTTTTAAGATTAAGAATAAATAATAAATTGTTAACATATTTTAAAGCTATATCCATTATATGGTATAAATTTTTCGGAATATTTAATTTTTTCTTTCAATATAAAATTAATATTAAATGAATTCAACAGATAAAGAAATATCGAATAATTTTATCTATTGAATTGTCTCTTATATGATTGATTTATTTTAATAAACCAATCCTTTTTGAACTAAGTCTCTCAGGTACAAACAGGTTTGATTTATACAAATCAAATTGCTTCAATTATTTAAGGCTTTATATAATGATTAGATATTTACTATTAAAATAATGATATAAAATTTGTTTGCATGTCAAATAAAATAAATTTAATTCTTTATTTATTCAAGGTTTTTTCCAACAAGTACATTCCGCAAGTCTGCCTGACAGGCGCAGTGAGAAAAAATTCACGATTTTTTTCCCTCCGCGTATTTTGAACTTGTTACAAACAAAGATTTTGGCTATAAATTTTAAATATTTAGTACCGTTTCAAGTATTTCAAACTTTTCATTGGATAAAATCTATATATTATGGAAAATCTAAAGTCCTGAGATCCTTTTTAGGATTTTTAAAATTAATTAATATAAACATTATAAAAAATATAGATAATTATTTATTATATATTTTTTGAGTACTGGCCCTATCTAGATAAGCTCTTTTGAATTTTTAAATTTATTTAATATTTGATTTTCTGGTAAACTCATAAATTGTTTTTTTTGGAGAAGATAATCAGCCAGATATTATTTATTCATTCTAATAAACATCAATGGAATAATACATAGTGCATAACACTGATCAACCTCAGGGCAATTATGACATATAAGGACTAGTCATGTCTCTAAATGGATTGCGATTGTTTACCAATAGGCGGGAGGCCGTGGCGCAGGAATGGAAGAGCCTCAAGAGGCTCATGCCCCCCCTCATAGATCTCAATAGAATTTTATAAATTATAAATTTTAATAGACATTTTATTTTAATAAAAAAAAAATTTTAAATTAGATTTAGAAGTCTCTCTTTTTTTCTCTATATATGCTGTATATATATAGATTATAAAAATTATAAATCCCCATCTATATATATGTTACGCCACAGTGGAAGGAAGAGAGAATAAAAAATAAATTAGTGAAGGATTCAAATATTTGATAAATAGATAGATGTAAAGAGAAAGATTTTTCTAACGTCTTTCTTTGTGAATGGCTTAAGGAGAATAATAGTCCGATCTTAGGCAAAGAATCCAGCGATCTCGTTGACGGGGAGTATCAATATGCAATGTTTTTGATTATCAAGGAGTGAGGCGAGTAGAGTACAATGTAATCAAAGAATTTGTTTTTGATATATTATCCTCCCGCCCTATGGTAAACAATCACCATTTAAAGATGACATACAATCATAATTTGCACTATAGATAAGAGAATGTATGTAATCCGTAATATCTGCAAAAATAATGTATATTAGAATGAATAAATATATTCTACAAAAATTCATTAGAGAAATTTTAAAAGTATTTTAAATAAATTTTGACATGCTTGTTGGTTATTATAATTTAATAATTAACAACATATTTTAAGGGTCTTTTATTAATTGACCTAAGGGCCCAAATTCATCTTCATCTATAAATGGATTTTATATATTCTCGTCTATCTACTTAAACCTGAGAGGCCAGAAATTTTCTGGCGCCAACGATCTCTAATTCACAAAATGTGTTCCCGTTTTTTTATATGTTTGGTCCGTTTCATTTTATTAGGTTAAATTAATATTAATTGGGAAAAAATTCTTATCCTCATCTTACTCTAATTAATACCCCCAAAGTTCTAAAATAATAAATTTTATGAAAATTTTCCAAAAAAAAAAAATATCTAATTCTCTTATTTCTATAATAATAATAATTATATAATTAGTTTTGAAAATACATATAAATTCCTAAATAATGGAATGTGAGAAAAAAAAGTAAAAATCGTGAATTGTAAAGAATAAATGGGGTGATCTATTTAAAAATAATAAATAGCAATTATAGATTAAAAGCCCTGAATAGATCAGCCCTGAGGAAATGAAGCCAAAATGCACATCGTGTTTTTTTTCCGAAATAAATAAATTTACCTATTTAATAAATTAATAACGGAATGATCGGAGATAAAAAAAATCACGAATCACAGAACAAGTAATAATTAACGTTAATTAATTTGAAGAAAAAATTTCAATCTTTCATTCTAATCTAATATATATATAAATAAAAAAATCTATAACGTGTTTATAACGTTATATATATATATATATATATGATAAAAAATAAATCTAATACGAGCGTTAAATTAACTTCCACCTAAAAGAGAAAATATTTACTGGAATTTTTTTATACATTTGGCTCTTTCTTTTCAGGTTTTTAAGTAATTGGAAACAATGCGCACTCTGAGCATTCAGATTCGAATATTTAGAGTTTACGTATGTGCCCTAAAATCTAAGCACTCGCATGCGCAAGAGGTTTCCCAATTAGTTCGCAACAAAACGAAAGGGCCTCTTATTTAAGAGGAATTTTTTTAACCATGATTCATTTTTATTCTGAATCTGTGTGATATTAAAATGCTACTTTCTTTAGAATAATATATCACAATTTTAAATTTAATAACTAATAGATAACGTATATAAATATATATAATTTCAAATAATAAGAATATTTCATATTCTTTTCCGCGGTGAATTTAAGTTAATTCGCTCTTCTGATGTGAATAAAATTAAGCAAAAAGTGCATTCGGCTTTGGCTTTTTAATTAAACTAGAAAGATTAAGTTCTTGATTATTATGGTCAAATAATAGAAAAATTATGTATAAATATATCTCTAAATAAATAAAAAATGTTATTTGATTATCACATATTTGATATCCATCTAATGGATTAGGTATATGTAAAAAATTTAACAATATTGACTGATAACTTTCAAAAAAAACAATATATAAATATTTTATTTAAATACTTTAACAATTATTAATATATCAAATATGAGTTTAATTTTATTAATAATATATATATATATATTATAATATAAATGTCTTATTTTTTATATTTTTTCATAATCCGTTCTCGAAGATTAAAACTTAATATGATTCTAATACAAACTAGACTCATAATTTATTTATGTTTCAATCTTGAGTTGGACGGACAAACGTGTAAAACGCCGCTAATTTTTAGTATTTATATTATTTCGTTAATATTAATGAGGTATTAGAGATTTTCTATTATATGACCATTTTTATTCATGAACCATTTTAAATTATTTAATTCCAGGGCTGTGGAATTCGTAAAATATATTATTATTTATAATATTAAATAGGGAATAAAATTTTTAATGAAAATAACAAATAAAAATCAAATTGCCTCAAAGGCTTCCATTTGATCTTCCTCTTCATATTGGCCGTCCGATTCATTTGCTCGATCGGCGTGTAATTCGGCATGTTTATTTAAAAATTTCTTCTTACTAAATCCCTTGCCGCAAACATTGCATTCGTAAAGTAGGGCGTTGCGACTTCTCCGTCGAAATTCCCGTCGGGCTGGTATAATATTTGTTGCCAAAGGTGCATTTTCCGATTCATCCGGCTCCGGTTCGGTTACAGTACACCGATGTGCACGGAAAGCCTCATGATTAGGGAATGAGCCACTGCAGGCGGAACAGTGAAATGGTTGGTGAGCGGCATGCAATTTTCGATGTCGTTCCAGATGATATTTACGACCAAAAGTTTGACCGCAAATTTCACATGCATGTCGAGCACCATCAACCTATATTATAACATTATTTTTTTAAAGGTATTTTCAAATTTTGATGGAACAATTTTAAAGTAGGTGTAGTAGTAGTGAAGCAGTCCATAACTCACTCCACCACTGTGCTTGTGGGTCTTGTTGTGAAATCGCTTCTATTTCGAAATTTTTATCTTGATTTTTCTCATACTAATAATTTGATAATTTTTTTTTATTTAAATTTCCCAAAATTAAATTTTATAAAACGCTCAATCAATGTTTGTTGTGGCTGAAGATAGAACCACAAAAAATATTTTCTTAAAAATCAGTGATATATAAATTTCTAAAAGACGTGAAATACAAGAAAAATGAAAAAAGTTTACCTGCCCACCGATAGATCCAGGATCACATTCAGGATGGAAACGTTTAAGATGACGAACCAAATGACTTCGTCGGGTGAAACTCTTATCCGAGCAGAATGGACATGGATAGGGTTTATTCACTTGGCTTGTTTCTGCTGTCGTTGAAGCTCCATCATCAGCTTCATTTGAAGTCGTAGGTTGAGGGTGAATCGAATTTATAGAAGTATTTGAAAAATGTGGTGGTGATGGAGGTTCATTCTTAATCCTTCGTCCAAGTAAAGCAGCAAGAGCCATTTTGCCATCAGGTAATTTTCGAGTTCCATAAACAAGTTCACGAAGATGAATTTTTTCGTGACGTACAAGATGCTCTTTACGAGTAAATCGTTTTAAACATACCTGAAAGATACATTTATTTAGACTAGATTTGTGTTGATAATAATTTCTCCGAGACCACAGAAACCCATAGTTTCCAATTTCAGTAGGGTAAATACCTTTAAAAAATTGTTAGATATATAGTTAAATATATTATTTTTATTTTCTTTATAATATTTTTTTTCAAAATTTTCTAAAGAACGTATACCACCGCACACAAAAGTATCTAACTTACAACTGATTAATGACAACAGTCAAGAATTCGATGTGAGCTTTATTTAAGCCATTCGCACACAAGAATGGATCGGATCGCATCGTAACTGGGTGAAAAATCCGCTTGGAATCATTTTCAAAAATCGTGCACTAATACGGATTGTGTGTCTAGTTTTAATATATTTGTAGTTTAGTTAATCAAAGTATTACCCATCTATGCTTTCTATTTTTAAAAAAGAATTTTAATTTTTAATACGCAAGTAAATAAAATATGTTCAAATTTTTAAACAATCTAAAGAAAACGCACATTTAAAATTTGGGAAGGGGAATGAATCATTGAATGAAATAGTTAAGAATATTAACTTTATTTATCCATTTATTTTCAAATATTTCGGCTGGCTTGACGCCAGACCATCATTTATTGGTGAGCTTTTGTCTAATAATAAGTATAAAAGCATATTACACCTGTGAACGAGAGCTTGAATGATCGTCCTCGTCTCGCTTCTCCAAGCATGTTTTTTATACTTGTTAGACAAAGGCTCATCATCAAATGCACTGAAGATGGTCTGGCGTCAAGCCGGCCGAAATATTTGCAAATAAATGATATAAGAGTGCCCTTATATTTATAGTTGTTTGATTCCTCCCATCATTTCATCAACTACATCTAATATCAAAGTAAGTTTACATTAATTGTTTATATTCGTTAAATGAAAGGATATTCCAATTTTTTGTGAATATTTTACTGTTTTTTTTTTTTAAAGAGAACGTGTTACATTAAATATATTAAAGATTCCGTGAATTGACAAATTCAAAAGAAAAGAATAATATTTACAATTTTGTTTCAAAAATATAAAAACTTTGATTAAATAAAAAAAATTACCTGACAACCATAGGGCTTCAAATCATCATTTGCCTCTATACGTCCAAAATTAGCAACATGCATTCTCCTCTTATGTCTCAGAAGATGTTCTTTGCGAGCAAAGCCCTAAAAAATTAATCCATGTCATGTTTATATTTATAAATTAAATAAAATAATAAAATAAATATACAAATATTTAGATTTCTATTGTTTAAGAAATTATATCATAAGGAAAAGGAAGTTGGAAAACATGAACACTCAATAACAAAACTTGATAAAATTTCTTTTTTTCTCTCTAATGAAAATTATTCAATCAAAATTAACCAGTAACTGGTTATAAGGGTTTAGGAAGGAATCACATAAAAATTAAACACGTCACAGCTCCAATGTATGACCAAGCAAATATTCCCGCTCGGATTATTAGTTTTTTTCGACAAAATTTTAATCACTAGATTTAATTTTCGACGAAAATTATATTCCCTCCTATATATATATATAGGCAACATTTTTGGGACTCAGGAAGTATTAAATTAGATTTTTCGCCAAAGTTTTTCTCTTTGGCTTAAGGAGTCTTGAGCAAGAATGTTTGTTTGTAAATATTCCCTTTCTATTCCTTTCATGGTCCCACCTCACAATTTATTATATTAATAAAACATAGTATATTCTTATAACTATAAGTTTGCTTTCTCATTCATTCTTTAAAAATTAGAAAACAAAAAATATTGAAGGAGAAGAAGAGTAAAAGTGTATATGTTATATAGGGGAGCAACTAACTATTAATACATTCCCAAAGATATTTCAAGCTGACCAGTACATTTCCACTAGGTCAAGGTGGTTGGCCTTCATCTATCTTTGTTAATGTTTTAATGTTATTATCTGAAAAAGACAGAGTGGCACCCGAAAGGTTGAATTATTTTAAATTAACAGAATTATAATGTTTAAGTTTAAACTAAGTAATTTATTGCATTTTTAGATGGGTTTAGATGGCTCAAGAAAATTTTTAAAGACATCGTAACTTCTAGAGCAAGACCACATATCTCAATTAATGGTAAATTTAAGTTATGAATTTCAATGGATTCAAATTTTCTAGGAAATTATCTAAACAAACAGAACTGTCAAGAATTTGGTGTCTCAGAGTAACCCTTAAAGCATCGATTCTCATCTAGGGAAGGACGAAAACATGACAAAAAGACAAAAATTTTGAAATAACGAAGATTTCTATTATAACCTTTAAGACATATTTATTTATTGATATAAAAAGAGAGGAATAAGCGGCTAAAAGAATGAGCCTCTATGAAAATAAAAGCTCTCGAATTTTTTTGAAAGATTTCGGCTTTAATGAAATAAGGCCATCAGTCAACTTAGAAAACGTAAATATGTAGAGGTGTCAATTTTAAATTGTATATATATATATATATGTGTGTGTGGAATAATGTTTTCCCGGGTTGGTCGGTGCAAGTTAATCTCAACAATCAACGCGGACCAACCCGGGAAAACATTATTCCGCATATATCCAACCGCGGAAACCTTCCAGAACATATATATTTAAATATAAATATATATATTTTTTTTTTTCAAATTATAACATATTTATTTACTTGGGGTCTTGTTAAAAACCAATGACGTCCAGTTGTGACAAATGGCTGAAATATAAAGCCAAAAATTTTTTTCACATATTTATAATAAGAAAATCCTATTCATATAAAACGAGAACGACATTGCATTTTTATAAAATTATTAAAGATGGAAATTATTAAAAATTTTTTCATTTTTTTACATAAGTGAACAGTGTACATAATTTTAAGACAAATTTACAAACGGCTAAAAATATTTTGAAATTTTTTTGCTTTCTTTGATGGGAGAGAATTATACATTAAGAAAAGAGGGTCGCGAATGAAAAAAGATTGAGAAACACTACTAGAAAGAATTTTAATCCATCGAATTTCACAACTAAATTTTCTATGTGACGTTACTCTAAAAACGAGGATATATTATTATTTAGAAATTGGAAAGATATTTATATTGTAATAAAAAAAAAAAGATAAAACAAAAAAACCAACTCCTTTTTTATTATAGCCATCTTGAATTTTTAATAGATATTTGGAGGTCCCCCTTGGACTCTTGTTGCCGTCAAGGTCCTTCAACCGTTAATTCCCCCCCCCCCCCTTCACTCATTTACTTGCTATATTTGCTGAATTTGACTAAAAGCTTAGATAAGGTAATTAAGGTAAGCATGTCATTATTTATGAATTAACCAGGGACGGGTTAAAAAAACATATAGAGCGAGACTTTTAATTTTGCAATTGAAATTAAAACAAATAATTATACCTGACAACAAATCTCGCAATTATAAGGACGTTCAGAAAGAGGGAGATTACTTTCATCTCCGATTTCTGAAGAAGAGCCAGGAGTCTTAGTTTCAGAATTAGCGCCCGAAGGTTCAGCTTCATCCGTTCCATATTCGGCTTTGACAATTTCAAGGGCACCATTCGACTCAAGATCAGCAATGGTTGTAGATTGATATAATCCAGCGCAATGCGATTGTTTGTGACGTACCAGATGCTCTTTTCTTGAAAACGCTGTGTTACAGACATCGCAAAAAAAGGGCCGACCACCTGTATGACAGGATGCATGACGAATCATATGCTCTTTTCGATTGAAGCCTTTGCCACAAATCATACAAGAGAATGGTTTATTTCCCAGATGAGAGCGTTGATGACGAATCAATGAACTCCGGCGTGGGAAGTATTTACCACATTCAGTGCAGTTGTAAATAAGAGGCAACATGAGAGTGCCAGGTCCTCCCCCACTTGAGTTGCTCCCTCCGGTCAAGCCAGAATTTGCGGAATCTACCGAACAATTCTTTTAAAAAATAAAATTCCAGATTAAAATGTTTAGAAAAAAAAAAATTAAAAGAAATTTTAAACAAGTTTTGTTTTTTTTTTTAATTACATATTATCTTAGATTATAAGACTTATAATATTAAATAATATATTAGATGCTTATAATTAAATATACGTGTATGATAATAAACTAAAATTTTCCTAAGCTTGATGATATTTAATTTTAATTGATGAGAATATATTAATTTTTAGGGAATATTACTTTCAGACAGGAAATAAATATATATATAATTATTTTTTCCAATGAGTTTTTTAAATTAAATTTTTGAAAAGGCACAATTATTCTTGTATTAAAATTTCTATAAGTCTGTGATTTTTGTCAGAATAGAATAAATTTGTTCAGCCAGATATACTCTTCATGTATCCACAGACTTATAAATTAGTGAATTCATGTTACAAAAATCCCGAAAAGTCAAATTATTTTGATTTCAAACCATCCTTTATTATAATATTATATATTAATGAAGGCCAGTAAAAATTCAATAAAAAAAAAACATTCAACCAGTTAAGTTTCTAATCCTAAGTCGAAGGAATTCATCCACCACTTTAAGCCCTACTCCTAGGAAAGGAAATGGTAACCCACCCCAGAATGATCCCATGAAAGGTCAATTCATGACTCAAATAACTGGAATGATTGAAGTAATATAATAAATTTAAGTAATGTGATAATTGTGAAGAATAAGACTTGTTTTATAAAAACAAAAAAAATATAATTATGAAGAAATAATTATCCTGTCCACATTCTTACTAAACTCACATCATATTATTAAATTTATATGAAATAATACTTACTTGAACATCTTCACTATTTTTACAAAATATTTCAATTCCAGCATCTTCTCCCCAATTTGGTAAAGGGGCTCGACTTGAAAAATCAATTTCTCTTTGATGGCGATCGATATCAAAATCCAAACAACCATTGCATACGGAACAATTAAAGGAATTTTTACTGATAATATATCTATAATCATTTAAAAAAATTATAATAAAATTTTATTTTAATAATTAAATACTATATATAGATGAATCAAATTTAAACTTTAATTTCAAATTATTATACAAAATAAAAAATTCTCTCTTTTTCATACTTTAATAGTTTTATATCAAATTTTTAACATGATAGTATAATTTTTTTGCAGTGTCGTAGTAGATCATTTTTTTGTAAAATAATGTTGTAATTAAAAATTGAAATTTGATTTCCTTATCATAATTATAAAAATAATACCTTCGATGAGTTACTGTTATAACAAGAGCTTTTCCATTTTGATTCGTATTCTCTTTATCGCTGATTATCTTTTCATAAACATCCCACATTGGCGGTAAAACTTCTTTTTTTGCAATTTGACTATGTAAAATATCTCTATCTTTTTCGACATTCCTAAATTCAATCAAACTCATATTACCCATCAATGATTTCATCGATCCTTTTAAATTTTCTTGGTTTAAATCTAAATTGAACGTTTCTTCTTTCATCAATACATAATCATCAGGCTTTGGATTTCCTAATTTTGCCTTTGGTTTGCCGAAAACTGAACTTGATGTGTAATTATTATTATTATTATTAGTTAGTACAGAATTGTGCATTAGTGGAGTTACAATGAGATCAGCTGAAAAATAAAAACAAGGAATTTTATTAATCATATATGCACAAAATTTTGCTGTTTTTTTAACGAATTAAGAATACTATTGGTATTTGGTCCTCTGATATATAATCTATAATAATAATAAATTAAAAAAGAAGTAGAAATTACCTGCGTTCAATAATTCTTTGGGCAACGGTGGAGTGGGGACAATTTCAATACCTTTGGCAGCTAGCTTTAATTTATCAAGCTCTATATTTGCATGTTGAGTTTGGGATTCAGGTGCATTCGGTTCAACTTCTTGAAGGCAACACTAAAAAAAAAAAAATGAATACTTTTTAAGAGATGACAATTCAATTAAAAAAGCTGGGTTAAGTATAATTTTAAAGCCAGACGAGTTAATTTATCCATCATGCTCACTAGAGAGAGGGTATTATAGTGATAATTTTATCGCTTAAATTACTACATCTTTAACTACTGTTAAACATGATGAATGCAATTCAAAATTAAAATAATGTTATTTGAAATAATTTACTTGCCATTTTTCAACGTTCTTAAAATTACCAATTTATATATATATATACCTGAATACAAAAAATCTTGAAAATATATATATATATAGATATATATATATATATATATAAATTTAATTAATAATAGATTTATGTCATTTAAACTCAAAAGAAAAAAAGTGTTCATAAAAAGTAGTCAATGTACATTATATTTTGAAAAATATGATACATTACAAATACTATCATTATATATATAAAATCATTACTTTAATATTGTTTGAGTCGTTCAGAGACCAAAATGGGTGAATCCTGTCACAAATAAATGAGAATTTGGAATTATTATTACTTATTTTTTTTATTAAATAAAAAAAATGAAAAAATTATTTCTAAATATTATTTCTTAATTACATTCTCTCAAATTGTTAAAAATTTTTATTCCATCTATGAATTTGAAGAGATTCTGAGCAGAAAATAAAATAGATAAAATTATATAATCAAGGAAATATTGTATAAATAAATTTTTCATCTTTTAATAATGTCAAATTAAATTATAAAATAAATTTATTTTAAATTTATAACCTATCAGGTATTTTGACAGTAAAATATAAAGTAACTGAATTTATTCAATTTAGCTTCTCAACAGCTCATTTGATATATTTAAAATTGCAATCTAATTGAAATAAAAAAAAAGGCCCTTTTAATTAAAAATTACCTCTGGTTCCAATGCGAATGACGTTGATTGTTCCTTTAAATAAGATTCCAAACTTAATTCAGCCTTAACGCAAGTTTCACGAAAATTACTAAATTCTTCTAGCTTTGATATACAATCTAAGCAAACAGACTTTGGTAAAAGGTCATCTTTTTGTAACTAGAAAAAAAAAGGGGGAAAAAATTATATTATGGAATTTGAATATTAATATAATCAACTTACATTAATAGGAAGGCATTCTTTAATTCGTCGATATAATTTATGTGAATGTTCATCTTCCCCAAAAATTTGGATATGACCTTTTTTTGAGGACGACGTACAAAGGCGACATTGTAAATCAAAAGTTTCTTCTTTAAAATCAGACATTTCATATTAATTAAAAAAATAAAATTTATCGATTTACATAATCGTATTGAATGTGAATTAATGGGGGAATTAAAAAAATGATAAATAGGAAAAAATTGGGCGTAACTGAATAGAACTTAACATTGCAACGTAAACAAGCGAAAAAGTAAATTCACCATCTTGAAATTGGGAACTCACAAGTTTTTATTTTTACTTGTGTGTGTAAAATCGATTCAACTACTTGTTGAGTTGTCCGACCTCTCACAAAGTTTTTGAAGCAAGTTTAAGACTAGTTGAAACAACTTTTAAAATGCCAATCGTTACTCACTTCACGACTATCTCCCATATATCACACACATAACATTTTAATAAAAATTACAACAAACCTATCCAATTTCAATATTAAGAGGAGGGAAAAAATTTACCAACCCTCTTCAAACTCTCCCCTCTTCTCGCTTGCCCTGTATAAAATAATCAATATAGTCAAAAATGTCATAGTTCATAAAAATTTCATCCTTAATATTTTTTATTATATTAAATTAATTAATAATATTTAAATTAAATTTGTTTAAAACATTTTTTTACATTTATTCATATATATATATAGAGTATATAAATAAACATTTATAAAAAAAATTATAAGCAATGACCCCACCCAATTTTTTACCTTTGAGTGGGGAGGGGATTTCCTTCCCCCCTTAACATTGAACTATTTCACTGCGCATTTATCAATACTCGTTTTTAACAAAAAAAAATTTAGAATTTAGAAAATTAAACTCACGCAGGCTAAATATTTTTGATTCAGAAAAAAATAAAGTAAATTCTTAAATAATTAGATTTTTTGTATAATTTTTCTATTAATTAAATTAATAAAAATTTATTGTTTTTTGCTACCTTTAGAATCGTCCTAACATGTCCGTTAATAATTACAGAAGCCCTTTAGGTCCTCTAAAGATGAGAACTGGATGCGATAAGATAAGGAATCTTGTTTAAAAAAAAAGTTAAAAATATTTTTTTTTAAATTATCAAATCTGTATTTATTTCGTTTAGATGACTTTACCGTATAGCCTTCTCAGAATTTTATATTTTTAGCCTATCGTAAATCATATCTTTTAGACGTTTCCTCCAATCCCGGATCCTCTTAATCCTCGCTGTATACATAATAGTCCTTTTTTTATTACTCTGTACTGGATCACTCCTAGCATCTTGTGAAGATACTTCTTTTTCCCCACTCTTTTTAATGTTTTTTATTCTATCTTTACTTTTCCGGGACTCCCTTTAAAGAATGAATTCCTTTTGCTTACCTTAGCATAGCGCCCAATGCGAAATTTTCATACCCGCTTATTTTTTCGGGTTTTCCCTTTAAATTTAAATTTTTAGTTTTTTTTTTTTCAACTTATGAATGCCATATTCCACTATTTTAATATGACCATTTTGAGTTTTTCGCCAGGTGTCCAGGATCCGTCTACCCCCTCCCCCCTATTATCTTTTTTGCATCCTGGGGTTGCCCAATCGACCTAAAATTTTATAGAAAACTTTAATAGTATAGAGAAAAGTGCTGTTTATTTAAATTTCTCTTGAAAAACACTTATATTATGAATAATTTTGGTAGTAAAATATGCCTTGTAAGTTCTTCATTTATTTAAAAAAAAAAGTAATAATAAACTTATTATTCATAATACCTAATTTCAAGGTTCGAGTCCATCTTGCTGTAAAAAATAATTCAACATTACCGAGTCTGGAGAAGAAAAGTGGAGAAAATCTCAAACCCCCCCCCCCCCCCCCCCCCAACACACAAAAAGAACCCTAACAGAGGATAGAAGGAACCTGGGCACCATAAAACCAATAAAT
>JAAAKE020103763.1:0-17904 GCA_010014785.2 Anisolabis maritima
AAAAAATAAATAAATAATAAAAATTAATAAAATAATTTTCTTTTTAAGAAAGGGGGAGTTAGGGGGGGGGGGGGGGGGGGGGGGGGGGGGGGGGAGAGAGAGAGAGAGAGAGAAAGGCAACACAAGGAAAAATATAAAATGATCTTTTTTCTTTATATTTTTAAATTAATATTATATATTTAATTTTTAAAAAAGCACTAGTTTTCTATGAATTCCGATAAAATTTTAGTTTAGTGCCCTTTTTGTGACCGTAAATTAAATATACTAGAATATTTCGGACCCTTGTTTGAAAATATATCTTCTGAAAATATTTTTAAATTTTTAAGTACATAATATATTATAATATATTGAAAGTATATACAATGATAAATGAGTAGTTAAAATATTTTTTAGCGTCCTACGGGTTAAGAATCACTGCAATACAAGTCATCAAAAGATTTAAAACAAATTTCTTATATTGATTGAATTAATACATCTATACCAACTAAAATGTTTCATCAAAATATAATTAAATATTTTAGACTATAATTTAATTTACTTTTTCAATAATTTAAAAAAAAATCTAAAAGGGGAGCCAAATGCTCCTCCTATATCCCCCCCCCTAAGATTTTGAAAACTACATTTCGCCTAATCATTCTGTGATCTTCCAGATTCCATCCATCAGATACAAATCGGAGAGTGAAATTGTATCTGAATTGTTTACCTGAAGAATACTACAGAATGAGTGGGTGAAACGTAATTAATGCAAATAAACCATAGTTTAACTGAAAATACTTTATTTATTAATAATAACCAATGTCACTTCCAAAATAAAACGATAGTAAAATTATAGAGAAAAAAAATCATTCATTCATTCATAAGAAATTCTTGAATTATTCAATCAAAAATTTCTTGATTAATTAAATAAAAATCAAAAATCAACTATTGATAATTTCAAAAAACAAAGTCACATATTATAATCTTTTTTTAAAATATAAATAAATCATTTTGTCTATTTTTATGTCTAATTGAAGAGGATATGCCTTAAATATAGAAATGTTTCCTATAATTTATTTTTATCTTCTAAAATTAAAATATTTTGAATCATCAAATGTTTATATTTTCAATTGACAGTTTTCATCATGATGATTGATGGACGCTCGTTCCACATATTGATGAAATAATATTTAAAAGAAAAAAAAGAAATTGTGGACGTTTTGTTTTTCAAAAGTCAACCGTCAGGAAACGAGTTACCAACAAGTCCTGTCCAAATTTATTTATTTGTTTAAGCCATACAATCCCTTTTGTTTGCCCCAAAAACTTTGTATTTATAGATTCATATGAACTGAACTATATGAGCATAGCCAGGGGTGAACAGAGTTTTTTTTACAAGGGATACTGAATTTTAATCTATTTTAGGTAAAAGACTTACAAATTCAGTTTTATCTTAACCAGCCTTTTCCATCATAAATGTTATCGTATATGGAAAAGATGTCTCCCCTGTCAAAATTTGCATTAATATAGGCTTTCTTAAAAATATTTATATTTAAATAGAAAATAAACCAACGATAAGTCAATTAAAATTTATTATTATTATGTATTAATTTTCAACTTAAATGGACTTTTTTGAGCACTATTCTTAGGGATTTGATTTTTTATTAACTCCAGCCTGCATGAATTAATTGATTTTGAGAAATTTTATGTTTTTTTTTTATTGCATTATTGGGAATAAGAAAGATATCTAATTTGAACTCATTCGAACTTTGGCCGGTTCCTATCCCTTATTCCTACTCATTTCCAAATGTTTTCTGTAATCCAATCCTAACCATTGGATTGACCTCAACTCCATCTGTTTATAGTGAATATTGAATATTAAGAAAATTTGAAAACAGAAATTAATATTTCCAATCCCCATGAAATTAATTTTGCAAATCCTAAATTTCCAAAGGAGATATCTAGTATCAAACGTATACTCCTGAGTATTTGAATGATGAGAGATTTGTATAAATAATACATAATTTGATAAGTTAGTTTTATATTGCATTAAATCCAGTAAAAAAAAAAAGAATTAATAAGTTTGTAATAAGGTTGATGATATAGCTAGCTCTACCTTAAGTTCAGGCATCTGGAAGGTCGCCTCGTGGGCCGGTCGCTCGTAACAGATGATGATGATGACTGAGTCTCGAAGCGAGTTCGTGCATCACATCCCTGAAGATGATGGTGTCCACATTTTCACCCAACATATAAAATAGAAACCAATCACCCATCTTACTACGGCGCACCAGAGTGTCTACCGCGTCGGGCCGGATCAACCGGAAGCGCACACGCAACAGATACACACGCATCCGAGGCGAAATGATGATCACAATTCGATAAAGGACACACCCAGTTGTGAGGATGCCAAGTAGCATGAACCAGAACCAGAGAAACACGTAGATCTTCTCGTTGACTACGTTCAATGGCAGGATACAGAGCGCGTCGTGGTTCTGGATCGTACCACCCGAACCGAAATTAAAAAAGATACACCGAGTCATTCGAGGAAACACAAAGATCATAGGATCAACGCGGTCCTCTTGGTCCGATTGCACAAATGAGAGCACTTCTAGTCCGAAGGTGAGGAACTCACCGTCGAAGAAGCGATTCATTAGAAACATCTGGCCTGAAAACAATGACAAAGAAATAATACTCGAAAGATATCAAGTTTTCAACGACACAAAAATTACATCAATAATTTTAATAAATTAAATCTATTAATTTGATTCTTAAAAAAAAAAACAGAGAAAATAGATTTTCTTTTAGAATTGCAGGAAATAGAGTTAAGGATTAAATTTTCATAAAAATTTGGATTAAAATTTCTTTAATAATGGGTATGGGTGGCGGGACAAGGTGGACGACAGTGTTTGCAGCTGTAGTGTTTTTGTGAATATATGATAATTGTATAGTTATCACAGAGCTCTGATTGACGGTCAGCCACCGCCTCCCCCTTCTCCACTCCTCCCATACTAAATTAATTTCAAATAGAGTCTAGAGGCTAAGATGCTATAACAAGAAGAATATCAAAAAAGAATATAAATTTCTTTCCATAAATTTTATATTAACGGTCATTCTTTTTTTAATAAAGTAGTAGTTGTAATTTGAGTTGTGGATAGCATGTAGCCAGGTGAAAAATAAAAACAATTTTATAGTTGTTGGTGACGTTTCGTGAACACTTATTCGGGTCTAACAATTCTACGTCAATATCTACGGCGGCAAAAAAATAAAAGTATTTTATTTTTCACTTGGTTGCATCCGGGAATCCTGTCCTTAAAATTTATATTTACGTTTCAAAAACAAATTATTTCTCTCCAGTGTGATATTACTTACCAATAACATTGGCGAGAGAGAGTGCTTCGCATAGATAATACCGATATGCCCACCAATTGTGGTACATTAGATTCTCCCAGAGATAATCGAGAAGCAGTTTCTTCTTCTGCTTTTTCTCCACTTCAGAACAAATTCCGATGTCCAGGTCCATAATAAGAGCCTGTATTTTGCCACCTTCCCAATTCTTCCAGAGCCATCTCGGTGTGTAGAACAAAATTGCCTGGAAGTAAAATTATTTTTTTATTTAAAAGGAAAAAAGAAATAGTTTCTAATGGGGAGAGGGCTCTTATTTTTATCCAAAATTTCTACATTACCCTTATTTTATTTACCTCTGATTTACATTTCCAAAATGTCATTTTAATTTTTTAAACAATGTGTATAGGGGGAGAGGAGGGGGACTAGTAACTGCCACGATGATATCACGACACGGAACGATCCTTTTAGGATCTCTTGAATCAGGTTCAAATTTATGTATAATTTTCATTTGAAGACGAAGCAAAATAGACCTAATTGTTTATGGACGTCACTGTTAGGAAATTCAAGCGAGATATTTAAAAAAATTTGAAATTATAGGAATAGGGGGTGAGAACTGCAAAATATTAATTTATTCAGGAAATAAAACCAAGGGAAATTAAATAAAAAATTATATTGTACAATTAATTATCTTGAAGAAGGTCGCAATTGCGACTGAAACGTCGACATTTAAACAAATAATTTTTTATTAATTTTCCTTGTCTACATCCTTCTTAAAGAATCAACTACATAGCCACGTCTCATCGCTTTAAAAATAATTTATTTTGACATTAAGTAATTACTTTTGAGGCAGTTGCTAAGCTGCGGATTACGAATCTAGAGTATGAAATAGCTCGGGTTCGAGTCCGGCTTGCCGCAAAAAATTATTTCCAACTCTGTCAGAAGTCTCCTTCTGGGGCAGGAAAGTGAGAGATAATCTCACCCTCAGAAGCCCAAATGGTATCACAATGGCCTGGCCTAAGTGAATTTCCCCAATGGAGGGCAGCAACCACCTATTCCTAAGTAATTATTTAATTTTAATAAAATAATCACGATTGAATATATTTTAAAAAATATCGCAATTTTGCTTTATTTATAAAAGTCCCGGCGGAGCAGACGACTTCAAAATATGGATTATTCGTAAATATGGATATCGTACCATTATTAAAACATTAAATTGTAAGGACGGCAGCAGTTACGGCTGTATGTGTGGGGCGGCCATAGAAATGAACTCAAAACAGATTAAAAAAAAGGTCTAACAAAATTTTTTTTAAAGAAATATCTAAAAATCGTAAGCGATCTCGAGTGGATTAGTGCAGGTTTCCTTTAGTGTGAGATTTCTCTAGGAATTTAGTCAATTTAAATGATAAAGATTTATTTATTTAAATAAATATCTCATAATTTGTTTTTCCTACTGTGACGCCATTCAGCTAATTTTAAACGATTTACATTAATTTATATTATTAGTCAATGTGTCATGTTTCATTCTTTTTTTTTTCTTTTGGACCAATAACGTCATTTCTCTACTTATTTTTTCTGCTTTTTCTAATAAAACATATAAATTATCTTCGCAGGGAAATAAATTAATATTCAATAAATAAGGAAAGACCACGAGTGGCCCACTTAAAGAAGTCGGCAGCGAATGACAAATCCATGTTTATTTAATATAAATGTAGAGTATCTGAATTTTTGAAGTTTATTTTAAAATTGTTTGACTAGAATATTTAATAATACAAACGCTTTATTTTTCTCTTCCTGTTTTTTTTTTAAGAGTTCTAAAATATCCTTTGATTTTTTATTTAAGGGAGATAGAAAGAGAGAAATGTAATGTAAAATGTTTACAATTAAAACTGTTGTCTGCCTGAAATCTCTCAACTCTAATAAAATAAATTGTATATTTGATGTTTCTTTTCTTTGAACAAAAAATTTTCTATACCCTCCTTTAAAATCAGAAACAAAATAAAAACTCCCCTCTCGTATTAATTGTTGATTTACAAATTTGTTACTAAATGTCTGTGAGTCAAGGTCTAAAGGTAACAATATAAAATACATGTGATTTTTAATAAAAAAATGTAACTAAACTGAGAAAACGATTACACGCAAGTGAGATGCGTGAAGTCGGTGGAAAAGGAGTGTATTGAATTTCATGGTGCAGTTACTGGCCCTTTCCAGGCTCTAAGAGGCTGGAAACCTCTCCCCCTACCATGCTGAGTGCTGTAATATATATTATTAATATGATAATACGAGGCTATTGACAAAATTCAAAGATTTTGGGGTTTTGGGAAAACCCAACTAATGGGTGGGTTTTTCCTAGCATTTGTGTACGTCCACGTGTGAGGGAGTGTATGTCCATCACATGTCTTTCTCTTATTAATATTCGATTATTTTCATATCGTTTATTAATTCAACTATTTAGTGAGATTTTTTTTTTGAGAGAGGGTAAAGTCATTGAAAATTTTTTTGTTTGGAATTTAAATTTTTTATTCAAAATTCGTTTTAACAAAAAATTTTTCACTAAAAAAAAAAACTTTTTTTCTATGAAAAAAGTTTCTTTTGATTGAATTTTACATTTGCAAAAGATTGTATAAAAAATTTATTTTTATTTTGGAGAGCCCGGTCCCCTTAAGGCCCTTCTGTCAAATACCAGCGGCAAAGAATTTTAAAGGGGTGCGGCCTGCTTCAAGTTTCAAACAAATGTATGTGGCCTCTGAAAAAAAAGTTGAATATCTGTGAATTTGAGAATTATAAAACAAATGACAACACCAGCAATTTTTTAAGCTTTCGTCAGTAAAGATCCTTTATAAAATTTTAAAGAAAAGCAATTGTAAAAAAAAAATAAAAACAAGAAAAAATTCCCCAAACCAAACTACTGTCTATATAGTATGTAATTTAATTTAAAATATATATATTAAATACTAATTCGAGAGAAATTATATGAAAGTTCTATACAAAAGAGATAGGAAAAGAATAATCGGTTGTTTATGTCGATTAATCGCGAAGAAATGAGTTGCTTCCGGTTCAGATTACACTCTTTTCCGCATTGAAAAAATAAAAGATGTTGACGATTAAAGGTGGAATGAATTTCTCTTTAAGATGAATCAATTCACAAATGCCACATTGACTACTACTACTCGACATATGTGTGTGTCTGTGTCCTAGTGCTAGGTTGGCTCCAATCCAGGCGACAAATGCATCATTTCGTTCTCACACTTATACAGCACCCACAAATGTCTAGTTATTAGTAAATAGTTAAGAGGAAAAATAAATACTGTCATTTCTGACAATTATATGAGACATTTTATCGCATCAAAGAAAAAGGGCTTTATATTTCCAAAATCCAAAAAAAGTAAAATAAAATAAAAAATGAAAAATTCTTTGAAACGAAGTCATAATTCGCATTTTTTATTTTTTCAAAATATCTATGATAATTGAATTGTTAAATCTTAAATAAATAGGCCTTCTATAATATATATTATATTACAAAGATAATTTATGTTTTATAAAATATATATATTAAATATAATTTACGTCATTTGTTAATAAATATTATTTATCTCTCAAGCAATAAACGGATTCCTCGCTGTAAGAAGTCTGGAGCTATCCAGTTATGAGCCAATTTTTTATTTTCTTCATAAGATCGGAACAAATAGTAATCTTAGGGAGCAATGTCTGGCAGAATCTCCCAGATCACCGCATCAAAATTCATGATGGATGTGGTCAGGCATTGTCATGCTGTAAAATAATCTTGTCATTCGATGTTGTATTGGAAGTTTACTTAATCTGTAAATACTGATGCTGGAGTTGAATGCAGAAAAAAAATACTAATATCTTTTTTCTTAGGAGTTTAGTTTTTTATTGGTCTAGCTATCTTGTCCCGTTTTTCCATAGAGCTCGGTTTAAACGTGTTAATTGTAATCAGAAACATTTACCAGTGATAGTTTCAGACGGTTACAGTAACATAATAAACCACATCCTTCATAGTCCGCCAGAAATAAAGCATAACTTTGCTGCCGTGGATATTTCGTTTTGGCGTTGATGATGTTCACCGTGTTTAACCCATGCTCGTTTGCGTTTAGAATTGTCATAGTAAATCCACTTTTCATCGCCAGTAATAATTCGATGTTAAAACCCTATTTCCTTGCTTTTGGACCATTCCCATGGAATTCAGATGTTAGGAAATGCATTGATACCATTTTATGCTGCTGCCAATTAGTTTTCCGTTTGAGAAGGTGCGATCTTCTTCCAGTAATGCTTCCAAATGTATCCGTAAATTCAAGTAAATATAAAATTATATATATAATCACAAACAATTTGATAGAGTTATAAAAAATGTATCTCTTTAAAAAAGGGTCATTAATTACAAGATTGTTTAAGAAGAAAAATAAACAAAATATTTTGGTCCATTTAGATATTAAAAAAATTAATTCGTGACCTCCCCGAATGAACCTTTTATTATAAACGAACGTCAAACGAGCTGTGAGATGACACAACGTGTGGTAACCAATGAGTTTGAACTCGTCTCTCTCATCTTCTTTGATGATGATGGTGGGGATAATTAAAAAATAAAAAAGATTCGGTGTTTGTGTTGGATTGGCTATGTGTGGGAGGAGAGTAGTGACCCTGGCATCGTTTTTGTCTAAGATTTCGCTAAAATTAGGCGCGATTAGGGTCAGCGGCGTGCAGGTTTTCTCATTCTCTTTTAGATTAGGTTTAGAGAATTAGAAAAGATCTCTTCACAATATGGAAGTATTAAATAAGAAAGGGATGATTATGATAACATAAGATATTTTGAGTATTTGTGGAATAAATTTTGACTCTATCCCTTTATTCCCTATATTCTTTTTTCCGACTGACTCATAGGAAAAGAATTTTGGATATTTGAAAATTTTGATAAACGAAATTTTAAATTAATATTTTTTTTGTAAATAATTAGGCAAGGGCGAAGCTTGACATTTGGGGGAGGGAGGGATATGAATCCTATAAAAACAAAATTTTGCTAACTGTAAATTTTTTATGCCATTTTTTATTTTAGTAATTGCCACAATTTTTAATTTGCCCGATAAAAAAATAGACCTTATAATAAGATGAATAAAAAATTTGCCATTACAAAGAGGCCTCCCCATCCACCTCTTTAAACTTTAATATTTTCATTTTCTATCGGCAGTTTGCTAGATTTTAAAAACCTGATTAAGTAGAAGAATCCAAATCAAAGACACTCTTCGGCCCGATTTTATTTTTTTGCCTTAGTCTACGTTTCGGGGATACCAATATTAGGACCTAGAACGTTAAAATAAGGTTTGTACTTCCCGCAATTGTCATAAATATTGTAAATTCATAATATGCAAATTCATATGTTGGCTGTCCAGCTCTTTGGTTAGATATTGCATAATGGTTGCATATCCGTATTGTAAATTTACAATATTTATAACGATTGTGGACCTTATTTTAAGAGCATTGTTCCTGATGATGAATGGCGTGTAGCCCCCGAAACGTAGACTAAGGCAAAAAAATAAAATATATCGGGCCGAAAATTGTCTTTGATTTGGATTCCTCTATCAAGGCTAGTAATTTTTTTTTCTTTAACCTAATTAGGGATATATAATCTCAAAATATATTAGTGTTTTACTTTAAAAAATAAATTTCAATATAAAATAAATAAATATTCTCTCAATTTAAATTATATTGGCTATTAAATTAACTGAAATAAATATGGTTGGAGTCTAAATGGTCTCAGAAAAAGACAAAAAATATGCATATTCCAGAACATCATTCTCCATGCGTTTGAGGTCATTTGCGGCAGGATCCATGGATTAACTATAAGGAAAATTAATCGAATTGTCCAGAAAGGGGCCTAAAGGTTTAGAATATGGAGTAGGTACTCTCACACTCACCAGAAATGACTCCCTGAGTGAATATCAAAATGATATTATATATTTATTTTTGCACATTTAATTATTTTAGGACTCAACATCTCTTATCCATATCCACATCCATTTTCGTGTCATCATATTAAGATTTATATCATTTATTTTCCTTCTAAAATATTGGGCTTAGGTTTCGTAAGCCTTAATTGGACAAAACGGCATTGTTAAAGAGCTTCTATTTTCTACATCATTAATAAATTCGTTTAGAGTGTTTGATTAGTAAATTATCTTTAATGAGAAAAAATAGAACCCCCTTAAAAAAATATATTTTATCTTCTTATCCCACCTATCATTATAATAAAGAAAATAGGATTTCATAAATGTTCCAAAAGTACTTGACAAAGCAAGATAAATGTTAGCAAAAATAATAAATATATTAACTCAAAAGAAAGGACAAGTGGTTTCACCTAAGTATATATAGAGAGCGTAAATTTTACTCGTATATAAATGTTAAACGGTTTATGATGACGTAGGGGCTCGTTAATCTGTCAAAAGTAGAGGGATGGCAAAAAGAATAATGTCGACTTTAAGTGTTTTAAAGTTAGTTTATTAATTATTCATGTCGAAGTGAGAAGTGCAACAATTCGTCATGAGAAATGATATCAATAATAATAATTATTATTATATGAAAGGAAACAGAAACCGTGAGAGTAAAATATTATTATTAGGCCTACGTGCCCAGGTAAAATAGTGAGTTAGGCTTCCAGAAAAAAACTTTTATAAATATTTAGAGAAGTATGAAATATTACCGTGTGCCGATAAGCTCAGACCGATCTATAAATGTTTGGAAAATAGTGAATGAAGGAAGAATTGGCATATCGACGAGAGGAATTTCAAGAAATCGGTTATGTACAATTGCTTGATATTTCCTGATAAATAAAATGAACAATACTCATTTCTAAGACAACTAACTAGAGCCTATATTATTAGAGAAAATTAATCAATCGATCATCTCGTTAAAGACTGTCTTTCTTGTTTGACTCTTGGGATTTATTTAAATTGTTTGGTAGCCAATATAATTTAAATAAATTTTATTTTTCTGGATGGGAAGCGGACCACTGGCCCTTAGAGAATGAAGCATTGGGATTTTATTAATATGTTATTATTCAAATATAAATTTTGAAAATTATCGATCTCTTTTCCTCACACAATAAAAAACAATACTTTCTCTAGGAAAAATTTGAGAAGAGGAACTAAACTAAAGAACAAAAAATACTTTCTCTATGCTATATTTATTATATATATTGATAAAAAAAAGGTAATGTAAAGATAGATGTTGAAGTTTTTGTCAAAAGAATTAGACAGCAAGCATAGTGTTCACATACACCCCTTTAAATAGTTTTGTTTAAATTAATTTGTTTATAATTATACTTTTGCCTTCTTATTATTTTTATGTTATTGTATTAGATTGATATTGCCGGGACGCGCTTTTTTTTTCTTTTACGGGAGGCCATTTACACTCTGTCTATTATTTACTATTTATTTAAATTAATTGGTAGCCAATATAATTTAAAAAAATTTTTGTCGTTCAGGACGGGAAGCGAACCACTGACCTTTAGTACTTGAAGCCGGGACGCGGTTTATAAAAGTTTGGGAATCCCTAAGATAGACTATATGGATATAAGAGTAATATATGACTTTTTGCCAAAAATCTGGAATATGTTGACATTTTTTTTTTTTTATTTTTTTAGTGGAATGTTCGTCTGTCTATCTGTCACGCAACTTCCCGATTGAATTTCGAAATGAAATTTTGCACCCTTATTAGAACATTAGTGAGAATCTAGGAAAAATAGTCGGGTTGCCATCCATGTAGGCATGCTCAAAAAATTTTTGAAAATCCAAAATTTTTCTATTAAAAATCATTGAATAGAATTAAACCCTATCTTTTCTCATGAGAAATCAAAGCTAATTAGTTAACTAAAATATTTATAAATAATCAAATCTTGCAAATGAAAAAGTATAAATTGTTAATTAAATTTTATTTAAAGAGGGGGAGGGGGAATAATAGGGCTCTGTGAAGGAGTCGGTAGGGTATTGCCGTTCTGCTCAAGAGATCGGTGTTCGGATCCAGAGCAGGAGGGATTTTTTCATTAAATAAAAATATTTAATGAAAACAAATCCTCAACCTGGATTGGAACATTGGATCCCAGCACATTAGAACCCTCAGGCAACTCTACGAGGAGAAGGAGTTGCTATAACACCCCGTCCTAGGGAAGGGACGTAAAGAGTAAAGGGTCCGCCGAAGGCAGATATATGTCTCTCTTTTTGGGTAAACTAAATATAAAAGGGCGTTCAGGGAGGCGAAGCTCCTGGTTAGATGCGGAGCTCGCCGAATAAAAGGCAAAACATTTTTTATTTGCATCTTCCTCTCTTTTTAATATGATCATCTTTTTCTTATGGTGTCTCCTCCTTTAACGAAGATTGAAGATCCTCTCGGCAAATTTGTCTCAATCTTGGGCAAAAATGATGAAATACTTCCACTCCCTGATGTGGAACAGCCAAGAGGACCTCTTCCTTCCACTGCCGCGGTTGGCATCAATTTTTCCCATTATTACTAATTGTAGGTCATCCTTAGGAATCTGGAAGATATACCCAAAGTTGTAAGTCTTCCGTTATGTTTGGAGCAATTTTAATTTTGTGTTATTAGGTTGGAATATGATAATTTTGCATCCTTCTGATCAATTTCAAATGCCTTCATTTCATTCGTTTTGTGGACGTAGTTTTCAATGTTCAAGATCCAATCCCATTCACTGGGTGTATATAAGATTTTATTAATCACCACATCGAGCGAATAAGAAAAACGGCTAAAATAAAACAACAGAAAATTTACATGATGCATTTATACTTAAAAATATAAATATATATATAAAAAATACAAATTTTTATTTAATATTTTTTAAGATCTATCTTTTTTTCTCCAACCGGGAAGTTAAAGATATTAATAATGCCAGAGCTTTTTTTTTGGCATTTAGATCGAGTATATATTTATTTAAATTAAGACGGTAAGAAGCTAATATAATTTAAATTTTAGGATAGTTTTTTTTAGTGTATAGAGCTATGATGACCATTTGCAAGACTAAGCGAAACTTGAAAATAGAGAGAAAAAAGAAAAGACGGATTTGAAAAAGTAACAAAATGCAATTTCATCTAAGTCTAAGAAATGAATTTCGAACCTCCATATAAGGAGTAATACTTATTATTATTAATAATATTTTAATAGTTAGCAAAAGTTAATTGTATTATTAGTCTTATTAGATAATGATCGCCGTAATTACCTGGAAGAAGAGGCAGAAGCAGACCCATTGGTAGTAGAGGTAAGTCTTTCTGTCCTTAGGATCCTTGCCTTCCTTGTCGATGCCAGGATAAGGTACATCCACTCCCACCTGCACGTTAGAGTGCCACGCAGCCTTGGCAAATCACAACGCTACTATCCACATCACAAGTCGTATGGCATATTATCAACACCATTCTACCTTGATGCATCGTCTACAGATTTTTTCTTAGTCTCATTTTAAAACAATATTTTCCTAATTAATCTCAAAACTTTGAAAAGTTTATTTTTTAAATTATCAATATTAAAAAATGTATCTTGCCTTTAGAATAGTAAAAAGAGGGTTATGAATCGGTTCGCGTTTATATATTTAAATATATTGGTTATATCAATTCAATTTTTATCAATTCAATTTTTATTTGCCCTCAGATTCCGAAAGAGACAAAAACACTTAAGAAGTATTCATCTGAATATAATTCCTCATCGCCTCATCGAAAAAAATTTAATATTTTGAACTAGCGATCTCCTAACTGCCGTCCTGGATTTCATTCAGCCCACGGAGAGTTTGTGCGGAAATGCGCCTAAAGAGCTAATGAGCCAAAGAGAAATGAGAAAAAAAATAATATTGATCTAATTTTCATTAATAAAAATATTCATTCATATTTTGATTATGTAAAACAATAATAATTTTATACTCTGCAGAATTTCTTCGTACATTACTGGCCTTTATGTCGAAGCATATATAGGATATTAATATCTATTAAAAAAGTTCCGAAACTGGTAAAAACAAAAGTTCATACCTTTATGTCTAGTAGTGTATTTGTTTTTGTAGAATATTTGGATTTTCAACCATATCTTAAGTTTAAGTCAGTTCAGTCAATCTGAAATGTTTATTTCATCAAATTTTGAATATTTGGAAAGTATTAGTTTTATTTTCAAATAATTAGTATTTTTTTCCTTATTTTGTATTTATATTTATCTTTTTTTATTTTCTAAACTTCATTTATTATTTTATCATTTTTAGACTATAGGACCTCCTAATACTTGGAACCTGACAGTGAACAGGAAGGAATCGCTCGTAAGTGTTGTGAAAGAACAAAACAAACACTAACTTTTCAAAAAGTCTCAAAATACTGATTTTGAAGTGTTCAAATAATTGGTAAGCTGGGATAAATTTGTTCCTTCATAATGTTTACATATCATCGCTAACGATATGATTTCTTAATGAGGTTCCATAATCTAAAAAAATTAAAGATAATAAAATTAAAGAAATATGTCCAATGAAAATAGTGAACAAATTATTTATGAATATTTAAAGTATATACTTGTAATTGTATCAATATTTTATCCTCAATATAAGGAGATTTTGAAAGCCCAAATATAGTTCACGTCATCAACGATGCATCAAGATTTTATTGTATTAATAAATAATAATTGGAAAAATGTTAATATAATATATGGTCTGTGAGTCTTACTCACTAGTCCATTTATATTCAAATTTTTCGATATGAATGACAAGCATTTTGTTGAATTTTGAAAATTTTTTAAATAATAATAATATATATATATACCAAGTCAATTTATCATTTTGAGGATTTTAAGTGACTTGTTTATCTTATATATTTAGGAAATATTAAATTTATCAAATTTGAACCATGTTTTGAAATTATCCATTTATTAATTAACTAACAAGGGGATTTGGATTCATTTTTTTGTTAGTGTACCATAATAGTCATTTTAAATAAAACTTACTCCATTTGATTAATTGATAAAGGCTATAAAAAAAATCCAAAAAAATTATAGGTTTATCAACATTGAAGCATCTTAAAAAGAAAATGCAGGAAACAATTTTTAGAATTGGACCATGTCATTCAAATTTAATGTAGGACCACCCTAATAATAAAAAAATAAATATTAATTGTAAAAATGTTAAGGTTGTCAATTATTTGATAAAATAGAATTTTACAAGTTAACAATTTAAGAAATTGACAATTTTTTTTACATAAAGAGCCAGACAATTAAAGGCAAATTAATATGAAAAGGATGAAATATTGTGTGTAGGTGACTGGAGAATTGGTTTTTGCCTAAGAAAAGAGCTAGTGTATTGCTCAAATATAAAGACAATATTTAAAGTTTTTGCTGATAGATGTTGGTCAGATAAGCCCCCATAGAATTTTCTCATCCTCTGTTGATAAAATAGCATAATAGTGAAATTACTACAGACATACATTTGAATATGTCATTTGGTACAAGCGATTTCTTTAATAAAAAAAGCCAAATAAAATGCCTCTGGATGCTATATGAACAAAGAGACGTTTCGAATTTATTGTTACAGATAGTTCCATACAATATATAACAATTAATTAAAAAAGATTTGGTGACACATAAATAAATACCATAAATATCCGAAAGGGGATCTGGGAGGACCCATGAAGGACAATTATTATGAAGTCATCCACCGAGAACCATGATCCCACAATTCGTCTTTATTGCCCCATCATCAGCCCCATCATAAGAGCTCAGAAATAACCAATGAGAGTCCCAATTCTAATTTTTTCAAGTTGTGTATTATATCAGACAAGTGTTTCAACAAATATAAATGTGAGTCAGTTCCATTCAGTGTGTTTCATTAGTAATACATCTCTATTTATACAGTATCAATGAAGAATTGTGGGTCCTGGTTCTCGGTGGATGCCTTCATAAGAATTGTCCTTCATGGGTCAACCCCCCAGCTCCCCTTTCGGGTATTTATGGTATTTATTTATGTGCCACAAAATCTTTTTTAATTAATTGTCATAAATTGTATGGCACTATCTGTAACAATAAATTCGAAATTAATTTTTTTAAGTGTTGGCGAGTAAAAGTTTCACATTTCACTTTAAATGTAGATCTCTAATCTAAATTTTCTTTGAGATTTGTAACTAAATTATTCTTAAAGGAGGTCACAAAATGAGTAGCCGAAAATATGTATTTTATACAAGTAAATCAGAATTAAATAAAAGAATTAGGCGATACCACTAAATTTTCTTATATATCCTGGGAAAAGGAACAGAAGTGGAAATAAATATTTATTAATGTGAAAGCTTTTAATTCCAAACAAATGTGATTTTAAAATTCATCCACCATTATTAAACATTTTTTCTAGATTTTATTTTGTAATTCTAATAGTTCTGCAATTTCCTTTTAACTGAACCTCAGAAAAGTTATTAACATAATTAAGATTTTAAAAGAATATAATGAGTAATGAAAGAATTTTTTATAAAACTCACTTTTTTTGCAAACGCAGAGCGAAGGGTCCAAGTTGAATGAATCCAGCAATAAGTGTTGAGGACATCCTCTAAAAAAAAAAAAAAAAATAAATGTTAATCATTATTTGTCAGTGAAAGTTTTAATTATGAAGTTTAGTTAAAAAAAGAATTAGAGCATAATACATCTCTATTTATACAGTACTTTTAATGGTTATTTCTAACCTGCAAGACACATTATATGTAATAAGTATCTTATTATTTTAGAATAAAAATGGATTATCTAAATAAGCTGTGATGGCAAAAATGTTTGATAAAAATTTAATGATTTCTGAAATACGCCCATACAGGAGGAAGCTAAGATTTTTTTGGGAGAAATAATTATATATTTAAGATTATACCATATTATGTCACTTCTTCGATTAATTAAAATAATAAACTCACTGTTTAAAATAAAAAAAGAATTTTTAACTTTAAATTAACGAAAAATAGCTAATTAAATTAAATATATAGTTTGAATGAGTATTGGAAAACTGGAAAGAATATACAAATCAGTGAGTGGGTGCTTTCAAAAATTATCACAATTATTTATTTTTAAATTTATAAAAAGAAAATATTAATTTTAACTTTATTAATAATAAAAAAAAAAATTTAATGTATAATTTTATTCAATGATAGCTTAAAAATGTCCCTTTGAGCCAAGTTGTTTTAAAAAAAAGTAGCGGACTTTACAATTTGAGATTCAAAGAATACTAAATCATGATTTAAATTTTAAAAATTATAAAAGATGGGAATAAAAAAAAATTTTAGTGAATGGGTTTTATTTTTTTTTAAACTAAAATTAACTCTTTATTAATTAAATAATAGGAAAAAAAATCTCTTGACTTAATCTTAAGACTTATTTTAATCCGCCTCTGTCAGTAGATCTTTTTTACCTTCTCTTACTTATATATGTAATATATAGTATAGGGATCGTAAAAAAAATTGATGTTGACGGAAATACAAATTTTGGGCTTCTTTGAATATAAAAAATGGATTTTGCAAAATGGACTATCTGTGACAAGATTTCTCAAAAAAAAATCGTTCGAGGCTCAAACTTTATATTTAAACTAGGTCCTCGTCGATTGCACCTCGAAGTTTTTCAAAAAAATCAGCTAACGAGTACTAGACTTTTCTTATGTATTTTTTTTAGATTTTTTTTTTTCTATGTTTCTCAAAATTTGCTCTAACGATTTTAAATAAAATTCATATAAAATTATTTATTAGATAAGCTATCTTCAAATCAGCTTAGCTGTTTTATCTCCTCGGCTAAGTGGCTCTTTTTTTTCAATAAGTACATATATTATAATTTTCAATCATTTTTCATATTGTTCCGTTTTTGAGTGAAGAAAATATGGACAGCCTATATTAAGATTATTTATAGAGCTGGCATGAAATAATCAGAGCGTATTTTTGATAGATTCAACAAAAATAAATTATTTTTTTTTAATTAATTTCTTCTGATTTTTTTTTTTTTTAATTTGAACATTTTTTTATCAAAAAAATTCAATAATAGTATTTTTTTATTATTATTATTAAGATAAAATTTGAAGCAAAAAGATTGTGTGATTTGAAAAAATAGAGAGTATCAGGTGACCTTGGGAGAGAGTCTTTTTGTCGGAAAGAAACAAGGGAGATAAAAATAGCAAAGTGGGCGGGGAGAAGGGTAAAGCATTGTTGAGATTGAAAAAAAAAATATATTATCCCTATGAAGAAATATTTCAACAAAAGGCTATGAAGATATATGAGATATCATTTCAATGCAAAATTTCATGTAGATTAAGAATCCGTAGACAAAATTTCAATATCTAGAATAGTTTTTTATTTTTGAGAAAAAAATATAAAAATATTAGATGCTAAATTAAAGATCTTAGTAGATATATGATATATATATATTTAATGCAAAATTTTATGGGGATTACGAATCTATAATCCTTATTTTTCTATCTCGATTATTTTTTAGTTATTATATAAACACTATTAAAAAATTTCAATTTAAAAATCATTAACCAATAAAGTTATATGAGACATGATACATCTATTCAACGCAAAATTTTATGCTATTTATGAA
>JAAAKE020103774.1:0-17901 GCA_010014785.2 Anisolabis maritima
AAAAAACTTTCAAAGGGCCCAAAAAAAAACCCAAAAAAGGGGGGGGAATCCCCACCCCCCCCCCCCCCCCCCAACACGTCACGTCACGCCCCCGACTCTTCCATTTCCAAAATATTGATTCCATCTCATGCGGATATAAAGTGGAATTTTATTAAACACTTACTTTTAGAGGATAATAAATGAAACGAATATATCGCATAGAAAAACGATTCTGCAAACATTCTATTTAAAGTCTTTTTCAAAAGAACATTTTATTTGAATTTTTTATTGAATTAAATAACGTTTAGAATTTAAAGTTTTAAATAAGTTTTATTAGATTTATTGGCTTTTCTAGAGCTTAATCATATTTAAAACTGAAAGATTAAAAAATCAGTGAACATCATCAAAAATTAGAGACTTATCGATCGCTTTTTCAATAAATTACACAGTCCTAAACTAAGAGTAGAAAATTAGAAGGGAGCAGGCAGTAATGAAAGAGAAGAAAACGAAAGAGGAGAAATGTTGGAGCCCTTGAAATAAAATTTCGAATAAAAACTTTTGGAATGGGAATGATTGTTCCTTATAAAATTGCCAAAGATTAAAAATTTTAACGTTTCAAAAATATTCATTTTTTTTTTATATTAAAATAAATGAAATAAAATGCTAATCAAATAAAAATTAAAAAAATATATTTGAACAACCTGTTTATATAAAAACATAAAAGTTAACACATTAAATGCGGATTTCACGAGCTATAACAAGTTCCTAATTCGAATCAAGCTATTAAAAGGTTTTTTTTTTTTTTGTTATATGACAGTCCTTTTACAACTAGATATTAAATGAAAAAGAATTTAAGGAATGAAATGTGAATGGCTCCCCCCTCCCCCCCTTCCTCTTCCATGTGAGTCAAAGGAGTAGGAAATATGCATAAGATGCAATCCGTCCGTGTCATTTGTGAATAAAAGGGGAGGGGGAGAGGAAGGGTTTATATAAAATTTCTTTTTCCTTTAATCTTGTTCAAATTATAAGTAACTACAATTTCTACTGAATTCATAAAAATGTACCTTTTATAAATATTTATTGTGATGCTTTGCAGGTGAGTAGTGAATATAAAAGAAGACATGCATACAGCCAGACAGGCCCCAGGCTCTCTCTCTCTCTGTGAGATTTCAGACTCCCCAAACCAGGTTTTTTATTTCATCCAAACACACTGGCATACACAGTATTATATATCACTCTTTCTTTTTTCTAAAGAGCGAACAAAATAAATGACGGATTTGTATGTAAAATAAACTTACTGCAATAACTTTCAAATTATCCGGTCTCTTGAACATCACATCGTTAGTAAATAATATCACGCATGGGTGCGTTATATTACTGAATCAAATCAGTCTTTTTTTATTTTGTAATAATATTATGATTTATTAGTTATTGAGCTTATACTTCATCAGGAGAACTTTATTCCGTCATTTTTACAAAAATATTTCATAGAAGAGAGCAATTCTATATTATTGTAGTAAGGGGCAGCTACCAAAATTTGTTGTTAAGAAAAGCCAAGCACTACTGAACATTGGATGGGTGCTCTCAAGGAAAACGAGTGTTGAACGGCCTTCGGAAGCCCTCGATCGAATTTTTCAACTTATAATGTATATTCTATTGTCAATATGGTCTTAGGATTCGAAAATTACTCTAAAATAAAATTAAAAAAAAACCCTGATGACAAAAATCGTAATAATTTTTCCGACTTCTTTGCAAAGAGATTATACTAGATTATTCGAGGTACCCGTTTTCTTCGTCAAGAGGAATCATCATTTCTTTTTGCCAAGAGACAGCTTGGACTATAAAGTCCACATAAATAAGTGTTCCTTTATGTTTCCCATGAAACTAAGAGTCTTATTTTCTCCCTAATTCATTGATAGCAAAGCATTCGATTTTATCAAGGATTTTTATGTAAACCTAACCCTCCCGGTATGTCAATAAAACTTATTTAAATAAATTATTTTAATGTCAGAGATTATTTATATGCCTACATAAATTTTGGACTTAATGTTTTTGTTTATTTACTTTTAAAAGCATCATAATCATATATAGGTGGTTTTATACATTTTTTCCTAGGGAGTGGGCACACAATTCTTTGTTACTTGTTTAATTGAGAAGGATTTATCGACATTTCCTAATGAATTATTGTAATCAAACTGATTTAAATAATAAATTGGCTTATCGTGTTCTTTAAGAAAATCGCCGCCTTTGTTTATGTCAAAAGTCAGAGTGGTTCATTTATATTTCTTTCACTTCTTTAAATTATAAAGTAAATATGAATAAATCATCATCTATTGTAATAGTTTAAATATCAACGTTTATTTGGCTTTAATAAATTAAAATATATGATACAAATTAAAAAAAGAAATTTTAATGCAAATTAGTTTCTTTTTAAAATGTTATTAATAAGATATTAAATTTTGGGCCTTGTCGCCTGGAGTGATAGTTAGCAAGGAGACATGATTAAGAAACGAACAGTACCCGCGGAGGCAACCAAGATGATAAGCCTTGCCACACAAGGGGGTGTTGAGTAATAGACTTGAATCGAACGAATATGAGCTCCATCCCAACCCCTAAACGATATTTTTTTTTGAAAATGGAATCATATACGGATACTACGGAGCTAAAATGCTCAGAGATCAAATGCAACTAGGAGTAAGAGAATGTGAGGACTTTAAAAGGTACTTGTTGAGGTTAGATTTGAAAGATTGTAGATTGTAAGTTTTAGGAAGATAGTAGCAACAGGTTGGGAATGATTACTTCTACAAGTCGCGAATTTAAGGATTTGGGGATGTTGCAACGAAGTTTCCTGAAATGCGAATAAATGTCTATTTTAGAGGAGTGATGGATTTTATTTCGGCAGAACATCGACCATGATAATAAATAAAATGTGTTAATGGTCTGTGGTCGAGTGAGGCAGTAAGAGACTCATCGCCGATCTGTCACACCTATGAATTGCATCAAGGGAAGAGAGCATGCTGAGAGGTCCCTCTCCATAAGTGGAACCCATACTCAAAACACGGACGAATCTGAGCCTTTTATAGGGTTAGAAGTTGGTGAGTGGAGAAATACTCCTACCAGAAGATTTGGTAAAATATGGCCATTCCAGGAAAGATCCTAAACAATCGCCAGAATGGAACTCTTCTGAACTAATTATGTCTATAGGTGACAGATGGACATGTTTGATCTAGTTGACGTGGTTCTGAGCATAGAGGCAACTCCACCCGATCTAATTGAATGCAAAGTACTATTGTCTGCAAAACATTGAATGGAATTAGAGGTCAGTGTCATGAGGTCATTGATATACATAAAAAATAGAGTGGGAGAAAAGACAGAACCTTGGGGGACTCCAGTATTGATTGTATGAGGATAAGAAGTAAATCTGCGAAAACAACTATCAATCTATCGATCAGTTAGGAAGCTTCTGATCCACAAACAAAGATCCGAATTTGGAATTTATTTTAAAAATATTCAACTTAATGAACAAATGGGAAATGGGATTTTTTATTATAAATTTTGTACCGGTTTATTTTTCCCATGATAAAGTCGACAGAAGTTTTTTTCGTTTAATATGCTTCTTAGAATTATCGAGAAACGTTAAAGATAGGACTGAGAAGAAGTATAGACATGGTTTTAAGTCTGACAAAAAGAGAAAAAAGACTTGGATGGGAAGACGAAATGTAAATAAATATAGAGAAAAATAGTGTAATCCTACTAATTTTGGCTTTTTAAAATTTTACTCGATCAGCTCGAATTAGATTATTTCTAATACAAATGAACTCAGTCTAATATCTGTCGGATTGTAAACAAGTATAGAGGAAATTCTGCTGAATAAAATTTTATTAAATTTAATATTTGCTATACGTATTTGACATACGTAATCGCAATTTGGTTAACAGGCCACAGCAATTTATTTTATTTCAAATTTTTCATGGGTTTATTTATATACATATGGTCTCTTTCGTTAAAAATTTCTTCTAAACTCCAAATGGTCAATATTTATCAAATTAATTCAAAATATTTTTTTTCCTATTTGATTGATACTTTCATGCATAAAATGAATAATTATTTTTGCCTTTCATAAAAGAAGAAATCTTTAAAAATATATAAAAATTCATTTTTAACTATTTAATTTAAAATTCTGTCTTAATTTTTTAATTAATTAAAAACACTTGTTTCGTAATTACCTTGTATTAAAAAAGAAGATTAATTTTTTTTATCATTAATAAATTAAAAACCCTGCCTCACTATGAGTTAATAAACTGACAAGTATTCAAAAGGTAGGTGTATGAGATGGAAGGTATTTTATATATAGGTGTGTGTGTGTGTTTGAGTGTGAATCTGAGTGAAGAAAAAATCTGAATGTTGTGTTGAGCTTTGGTAGACGATGACAAGGTGCAGGAGAGCAGCAAAGCAGGAAAAAGGAAGAAAAGGAGGAAAGATAATGGGGAACAGGCTTTCAATAGGAATAAGCAAGATAGAGAGAGAGAGATAGACGAACCAAGAATATAGAAGAAGAAAAGAGAGAGAGAATGAGAGGAGAGAGAGGAGATAGGCTCGGCTCGTTGGTTGGATGACAACGAGCAGAGGAAATACAGGGGCTCTGAAAAGTCCTATCTATTTTTATTTCTGGGGGAGAAAAAAAGAAAGAATTAAGCCACCATGGAACAAATCGATCCTTCCAGAGAAAATGTGGACGAGAAATGGTTTCGAAATTTGATGGGTGTTGCCACCACCACGAAGATAAACAAATTATACTTTATTCAAGAAAAACAATATATGAAGAGATTATCCGTTAAGTGCAAATAATAATAAAGTGGCGGAGCCACCACAATACTTAATTTCAACTACAAATAGTTTGATACTTAGAAAAATTATAGCAAAAATATGAAAACATTTATTCTATCAAAAAAATTTGTAGCTTAAAATATTTCTGTATCTCTAAACAAACAAATGAATTGATAAAATAACTGATATCTAGGTAGGATCTGGATCAAAAGTTGATCAAAATGAGATATTTATACTTGAAGTTTAAATATGAAATTTTCTAAAAATCTGTTCATTTGCTGAAATAATTGTTTCATGATAAAAATCGTGCTCAGGTCTTGAAAAATCAAAAATGGTATGTTTAAAATACCAATATAATATAGGAAGAAGATTGTAATCTCTTCCTATATTATATATGATCAACAGCCACGTTCTGCCTGATTATATCTCCTTTACCATATAAAATATATTTATTTATAAAAAAAAAAAAAAAAAAAACTTAAATAGACACAAGAGTTGACAGGATTGAATAAATTGAAACCGTCCGAGTTAAAAAAAAAAGTGATCTAGAAAATTCGACATTATCTAAGGGTGAATATAATGATACGCGGGCGATCGGCTTAGTGAAATAAAACAAAATTTTATACATTAGCTTTCATACAAAAAAAAAGAGTATTTGGTTCATAAGAAAACCTAGTGTTATTCTTGGAACCTTTTTTTTTGTTTATTGAACATACAGAGAAGTAATAAAGACTTCTTCGATATCTGAGGCTTTTTAGACTTAGTCCATATTTATTTAAATTATTTGGTATTCTAAATAATTTCGCTCAGGACGGGAAGTGAACCACTGTTCCCTATATCATGATTCAAGAGAGAGATAGAGGCATATCATAAAATTAATTTGGACAAATTATTTTTTAAATAAGATTTTAATTAATGATTTAAATTAACTTAAGGCAGTTAATTAAAATATGCAACCATAGGCCATAGGTGAACATTTCTGATAGCTTTTTTTAAAAGACAGGAGCTTAACCTTTTAATAAATATTGAGAAAGACCAGCCTTTATAATTAAATTTAACACTCCAAAAAATTATTTAGCATTTTTGGATTTCGGAGGCTCATCATGAAGCAAGAACTACTTTTGCTTTAAGGGACAGAGACGAACTTGAATAAGAAATCAAATCGTTAATGTTCTTTTAGATTCAGTCTAAATTTAAGATTTTATGAAATCCAGAATTAACAACTTTTATAACTATTATTTATAAGAGAAGGCATAATAGTAGGGGGAAAGTCAATATCAGTTTTATTTAGGCGTTTAAATGTGATACTTTATTTCATGGGTTTGTTGTTATTACCTGGGGTTAATAGCACTCATTGTCAAAAGAGGGTCTCCTGTCGTAAAAGGAGAGAATTTCGGATGGAAGAGTGATAATAGAATAATGACTGGTCTTTTGCTTTCAAACCTCTAATTATTCATTTCAGTGGAAATTGCAATTTATGCATTTTTCGTTTTATTTTTTATATGAAATCATATCAAAAAATAAATAAAAAAAATAATACTAGTAATAATACATTTAATTTTCCGGATGATTTTAAAAATATTTCCATTTGGAATAAAAAAATCAGATATGGCATAATTATTTAGTTAAGAAGAAAAAACAAAAATTGAAAAATTAATATGTCTATTAATAATCAGTGTCTGATTTAAAGCAGTTTGAAAATAGCCAATGATTATTTGACAATGGAAATCAATCATCCTACCTGTTTTGAGATTAATTTACAAATGCTATAAATACTGACAGAATATTTGAAACTTGATCAACTTCTTATTTTTTAGACTTAAATAAATTCTATAAAGAATCTCCATTTAAATTTTGAGTCAAAAAAGAGCACTTGTTTGTGAAGAGTGCCGCAAAGAGCGTGATTAGGCACAGTTTGTATAATATAATAGTATTTTTAACATCTCATGTGAATGAATGAATTATACACTTGTAATGAAGTGACTAACGAAGCGATTCACAAATTTGCATAAGAGCTGAATATATTAATAGATATATCAGTCAGACTTTTCCTTTTAAGGGAGAGGGAATAAATAAATCAATACAATAATCATATATTGGACATGGGTTATTTGTGTATTATTTATAAACTTGGATGTCGTTTTCTATTAAAGATTTAATGTTTGTCGAGAAATAAAAATAATTTATTGTCAACGTTTAGTCGGCTAATTACCCTCTTCCTCGGGATTGCCATTATAATTTTACACTATTCCTTAGATCATAGTGCCCCTGTGGTGAAAATCCAAGTTTAAAATTATAATAAAAACAATTTCATAAAATTTTTATCTGGGACTATATAGCTAGTAGCTGTATCGAGGGAGTTAGGAATCCACCTAGCATTTATTTACCCAAGGGGTTTTCGTGCATTAAGACACGTCCATGCCTCAAAGTATCCACCCTCGAAGGACTTTCTTTTATTTATGAGCAAAATTTTATTAAATTTTTCCCTATGTCCCAGTGAGGATAGAGTGAGTAAATCCCCTTCTTCCTTTTATTGGCCATGTAGTAGAAATTCAAGTTCAAATACAAAACAGATCATAGGAGCGCCGCGATTACGCAACCCTCAAAACAGATAAGTGATAAATTACGTAGCTTTAAAAAATGCTAATAAATTAAAATCTAGCAGGTAACTCTTAAATTATCTATGACCGGAATCTTTAATAAATTTTGGAAAATCTAACCTTCACCAAATGGAATTGAAGTTATATAATTACTTAAAATGTCCATATTAATTATAAATTCATATATTATAGTCATTGAGCCGATTATACACTTTATGAAATTCAAGTTAAATTATAACTGTAAGGGTAGTTAGGAGTGATCAATACGTATATTCTAGGGGAGGCAACTGGCCAGGAGGGAACACTAACAAAAAACCCTCCACCCCTGGGCCCTGGCTAATGCCCCTTTCGTTTGACAGATGTTAACCGTGCACGCGTGTATACAATCGACACCTAACTCCCACCCCCAATTCACGAGCCCTAAAAGAGAGGGGTTCGAAACCTTCCCCCTCAGTATTTTGTCCTTTATTCTCTCACCCATTTTCATTTAGGTCTGACTAAAAGCGAATGGCTGGATTATGCTGGCTATATATACATAAAGCATCTCAAAATAATTACACCTATTCTATTCGAGTATAAATAGAATTCAGCTACCTCTTTTACCTAATTGAATTTTGACATCATTAATAATTAAAATAACTACTTAATGATCCAGTTTAAACTTAATTAAAGTTTCTATTAACTAATTATGTTAATATTACTTCATTAGTGAAATAGAAGGAAAAATAATTTTTAGAAATATACGTATATTAATCAGTATAAATAGTAGAGCAATCACACTTGGGATATGTTTTTAATTTTTATCAAAGGATTTAAAAATTCCCTAAAGATAATAATTTAATTTCCTTAATTTAACTAAAAAATTATTTAATGAGATTGAGTATATCAATGATAATTCCATACATGAAAAAAATAAGAGGTATAGAGTGGTAAGTGCTGGCTTACCCAGTGGAGGACACAGCCCCTTTCTCCTAAGCCAGAGAAAATTTAAAAAATCTTTAATTAATAATAAAAAATTTTTAAAACAAAAAATAATTTAGAAAAATTTGAAACAATAAATACTAAAGAAATATCAAATAAGATAAAATGACGATAAAAAACTCCTAGGGCTATAAAGTTAAGTTCATCCTCTTCCGATGAGTGGTTCCTGAGAGAGAGGCCAAAATAAAAGCTACACAAACGCACATGAAGATTTTTTTGCATTTCTCGTGTCCTTTTGACATGAAACGTAAAAATATTTTTAAAAATTGGGGGGTCAATTTTTTCATGATCATAATACTTCCCTCCAACTAGTATATATATATTTAATAATGCGGGAAAGTAAAAATATTCCTCTCTTTCAGACAGACTTTTGCAATTATAAAAGATGCTGACTTTACATTTAAAAAAAAATCCAAATATATCATTATCTCAGAAACGAAGGAGAAAAGAATTACATGTCTAATAATCAATGCCCTGCAAAGGGCCCTAGATAAAATTGAAAATAGGGCTTTATTTATACAACACAAAAAACAGTCTTGGACTCTATATTCCAGACAAGTCTTACGAAGGCAGTCTGAAAAGTTTCCGACCTAACAAAGATACAAGACATTTTTTCTTCCAAATTTAGTATATGTAGTAAGGATAAATTTAGAGCAATGCAGCTAGATTTATTTCTTTATTAGAAATCCCAGAGCATTGCTCTATATTTATCCTTACTACATATAAATACTACAGCTATCTATCTCACCTAAATAGAAACTTTATAATTGAGGAAAATCTCTTATTAAAATCTAATATTCGCTTCATTTAACCAGAAAATTTTTTATACAATTAAAAATTAAGATGTAATATTTTTTTATTCAATCTACTTCGTAAGAGGAAAATGAATCAAAAAAGGGTTTTTTAATTTGAAAAAAAAAAAAAAAAAACAAGATTTCAAATGAGGCGCTTATTAAAGTTCCGAAAATAAGCTAATTATCTATATTTACATGATTATGCCTGTTAGCTGTCTTTAAAAATATCTAATTTAAAAGTTAATGAAAAAAAGTAATAAGTTTGTTAGGATCTAGATTTTCTCGTGAAAATTGACAAAACTAAATAAGCAAAGTGAGAAAAACGATAGTATAAAAAAAAGAAAAAAAAAACCAAGGAATTTTAAATTGACACCCAATTTAGGAAAGAAAAAAAATGAAACACGAAGTAACAAGCGTTTTCATATCTGATGAAACTGCTGTGAGATTCAGAAATTTATATATAATATATTTCCAAGAAGGGAAGAAAATTGGAGAAGGCCATATATTATAATAAAGGGATATAAAATGATTATTTCATTAGAATGTTAATGTCGAAACATGTAGGTAATACAAATAGAAGATTACGTTAATTAGATACTCGTTAAATAAAAAAATAGTAAAACCTCCTATCTCCGAGGGCTATTTTTTAAATAAGGTCCGTTTTAAAAATAAAAATATATAGAATACATTTTGCAAACACATTTATTTTCTACATACTTTCTTTTATTTTTCTACAGAGTTCCTTTGGTTGTTCATGCACTTTTCATACCTTACAACTTAACTTTGAATTCTTTTTTAAAATAAGTTTGTCGTCTGTTCCAATAATCATGTGTTCACAACAGTTATATCTCTTCGTTGTTGAAGTGCTTGCCGCCAAGGTGGTGTAACGCTTCATGTAACGAAAAAGATGAAAATCGCTTGGTGCAAGGTCCGTGATTACAAGTCGGTTTGAGCGGGGTTCGTTATGAACGTTTCCACGCCCGTCCTTGAACTGTCTGATCCATTTCCGCACTTTACTATCGCTCATTACATTAGGACCATATACCTAACAAATCTGACGATAGATATCCCGCAGCCGACAAGTTTTTTGCAGTCAAAAACTTTTCACTGACCGATTCAATAATCTTGAAGGGCAATTTTTTATTTATTTTCCCCGTTTAGAAGGGAAGAATCTTATCTTTGATAATAAACGAGATTTAATTGGCATTTTAATTAATTTAATTATATTTTTTTTATAATATATATAACCCAAATGAAAACTCTTCAAAAATGAAAGAAAATATAAAATTGTCAACCAGCTACCTAGGGCGCTCGTCGTAAAAAATCTGGTGACAGCACATCACACAATTTTTTTTTATATTAGATAAGAGAAAGCTGTGTGTTGTACTTCACATCAGATTTCATCAAAATTACTTTGATAAGTTTGCATGTTGAACAGATAGTTCGGCGCCAATTTTTTTACAAAATGTTGGATTCTTATATTCTAATTGTGAACATATATAAATACATTTGAACATGATCTCATTTAATCACAAAATAAAACCAAAAACAAAACAAAGAATACAGCAACCTACCTTTTTTACCCCAAATAAGGAACTGTAATATTGTAATAATGAGATAGTTAGCAATTCAATTTCTAGTAATTGTTCATGTAATGGAATTTAGTTTTGATTTGAATCTGCAAAAAGAATACCAAGGATGAGGGAGTTTTTTATTTTGGAGATAACATCACCATACTCCAAAGGTGACCTTTCACTTTCAGTTTTGAAATTAATAGGATTGTTTATATATATGGTTATATATAGATTCATAGAATTTTATTTTCTATTTTTCAATGCCCTGAAGGGCAAATGCATATCTCACTTCAGTTTGGGTCCATTAATTTGAAATTTTATTTTTCAAATGTCAATCAGAAGCCAGTAAATGCCAGCTGCAAATTTTCAAACCATTTAGCCTCTCAGAAGTTAAAATATTTCCAGTTAAAATTTCAAAACATTTTTTCTTTCGTTTATTTTCCATTTTATAAAAGAATTTAGATATGCTTACAAACAAACAAGTTAACGCTGGTTAACATAACATAACATTCTTCATTGCTAAGAAATTTTAACTGTCAAAATAAAAATTTCAAGAAGCATAAAATATGTATTTTTAACTTAAAATTTTTTCTTATTCAAATATATGGGAATTTAGTTACGGGAAATATTGTGCCCTATATGCCAAAGAACAACGAAAGCATGTCACAAATTTGAAAATTTTTGGCAAACTTTTTTAAAAGGATTCGCATAGATTTTTTTAAAAGCTAAACGCATTTAGCTCTAGTTATAAAATGAATTAATGAAATTTTTTTATATTACATTTAAATGAAAAAAGTTGTTCATAATTATTTCTGTTTCACTGCGGAAATGGATTTTTCTCATGAAAGCAATAGTAAGTGGTAAAAAAAAAAGAATTCAAAGGTGGCTTATATATTTCTCCACTTTTTTCTTTTTTTTTTAACGAATAAATGCACTGACTTCCTTATATGATAGCTTCACCAATTTCCTTTGAAAGACAAAAAAGAAAAGGAAAAACTTGACAAGTCCTTTCAAAAGACAAGGACATGAAATAAAACCCGTATATATATTCATCCTGCCCCAGGAGAAATTTGCATTAAGCTGGTCTTGGGTGGGCTGGCTTGTCCCCTCATCTACGATGTAGGCTTTTATTACAATTAGGATATAGATTCTTTTTATTATCCATCCACTATGAGAGAAGTATTGTATTTTTACGACTGACTTTGTGATATGTTCGTTCATCTTCAAGAATCAAAATAGATCCTTGTTTTGAAGATTTATTATTTAATTGGACCATTCTAATTCTTAAGAATCTGTTTTTAAGGATACTTTTCAGAAGGTCAAGGAATGAAGGTTTTGTCTTCTTCAATTGCTTCATTCACCTTTCAAAAATGATTATTCAAATTTGATCATAGATCAGTAGTAAATTTAATGACTTTCTCGTTGCGACTATTTAAAATCTCTTTTGCAGAACGTCATTAAAACTTGTGCACAAGCGCGCGTATATGCATTAATAAATTTACTGACAGTCAAAGGCGGAGAGAATGTCAAGTAATTAGTTGGTGCATGCACACCATCGGCCCTTTGCCTAAACATTCACGCACACCCTGACCCTGCTTCTGGGGGCTCAAATATATATGTAGAAACACCCCAAGGGTTGTTATTGCCACCGCCATTTCAAAGATAATTTTAACACAGCCAGAGTAAAATAAATATTTAGGCAAATTTTAATCAAAACACTTAGAAATTATGCGCCTGCTCTAGTCGGTCAGGTGTACAAGATAACCAAAAATTAGTTTAAAAAAAAAAAGGGACCTGAGCTCTTTGTTTAATTTCTATATGAACGAATATATTTAATAGACTATAATTTTGTTCCTTGTAAAATTGAATTTTTTTTATATTAAAAAATAACAGTTCATTTTCAAAAAAATTAATGAAATCTATCCTATTGAATATTTCAAAATTTAGTTGAAAAAAGTTGGAGGGATTCTATAAAGGGAAAAAACTTTAATAATAGATAGTTATTTAGAAATTAATCTATTCATCTTTTTTTTTTCTTTAATGCGGAAACGGTATCTTGAACCCTTTCGAATTCATATTGGAAATAAGCTAGTGTATTTATAAAAGACATCTGCTGATCTAAAAAAAAAAGCACCCTACGCGGACAAAAAATTATGAATAATTTTTTTTTCTTAATATGGAACGCCTGGGAGAAAGGCAACCCTTTGTATAAGATTTTTTTTTGGAAAATTGCATTAAGAAAATAATTAAGGATAGTTTAGATTGTCTAAAAATGATATAATCTTATTATAAATTATTTGAAAGTAACATAGACCAAAGAAGATTTTTAAAGTCAAAGAAAATAGTAAAAAAAGATCAAATAAATTCTAAAAACAAGGAAAAATAAAACTAAATTTAAAAACAAGGGGGTATATGTATATATGCGCCCTCCGTCCTTTAACCTATACTCGCGAGGCTAGAAACTGGGCCACCCGAGGCAGACTATCAGTTTCCTCGAAATTTTTTTATCTTTATTCTTAGGGATGCCCGATCGGACTTTTTTCTTTTCAAAATATTTTTACTTTTTCCTTTTTTTTAGTTATATAAAAGTAACGCCCGGGCGGGACTGAGCCCCTCCCTCTCATCCAGGAAAATCATATAAACACCTTTAAAATGTTGAAATTTTACGTCAATGATTATCGGTAAAATTCCCTTTTAAGGCAAACTTCCAGAGGACGTGCCCACCTCTTTATTGGAGAATCCAACACCTATGATATAGAGGACTATCTCATAATAAAATCTCATGATTCATTGAAATGAATGAATAAAATAGGGATATTTTTAACTTGGTACTAAAATAAATATCTAAAATTAAATAAAACAAAACAAAGAAATAGGTTATTATTATACACATAATATCAGCATAGCATGAAAGAAAATTTCTTCTTAAAAGATATTAATGCGATAATTATAACCACCTCTAAAGAAAATGAGATAAATTGACTAGTTTTTTTTTCTAAAAACCTTTAAACAAATTAGGAGCTTTTTTTTTAATTTTGTTAGAATAATTATCCTATTAACATACAGAGTAATGTTAAAGTGTGTAATATAGAAAATAGAAAAGTTGATAAAGATATGAGCAAGATATATTAACTGTAACAAAAATAAATCTGACCTATTTGGGACACGCGAAATACATATTAAATTTAAAAATAAAATATATTCCATCTCCAAAATAGAGTGTTTTAAAGAATCAAGTCATAAGAAACTTTTTTATTGATAAAAAGATATTGTAAAAGATAAAAAAAAAAATATCTAACTTTAAATGGATTGTCTAATAAGAGCGTAGTGGCGTATTCACGGAAGTGAAGCTTCCTTATCTTCTCAGTCATATTAATCTGCTATGATTTTATTGAGTCTAATTTAATTTCAAAATTCAAAAGAACTCTGATCCAATCGAATTTTTAAAAAGACTCACTTGTTATTAAAAACAGTAAACAAACCAATTTCAAGTGAGATTGTTATAAACAGAATTAAAGAAAAGATTCTGTCTACTTACTTGACCATGGATTGTTTAAATATTTGTCAGTGATCCAATATGGCATATATAAACAAGGAACTTTGGAATTACATTGATTTAAATGTGGAAAAAAGACAAAAGATATTGGCTAAAAAAAGATTCGTATTTTTTAGAACGACAATTGGGAATATCTAGTCAAAATACTTTATTGAATTATAAATGGAAGACAAAAAGAAGAAAAGGACACGTTTCCTTTAATAATTTAGCATTAAATTACCTCTCTCTGAGCCTCCGTTCACCCTCTTAAGGTAAATGGGATATTTAAGATGAGTAATATGCCTACAAAAGATCAATAAAGACATGTTAATAAGCGTTAATCGATCGTAAGGAACCAACAAGTGTTAGAAAATGGAATATTTAACTGCGCCCTTGTTAACAGAGTTTACAAAATGGGTTTGTGATTCAATTAAAATTTATTCTAAAAATTTATTTATAAAAACAAATGTTTACCTAGAGATTAACAAATAGAGTGAGATCATCTTAGAAGTTAACAATGAAAAAATAAAGGTTTAGTAAGTGAGAAGTCTTTTACTTAAAAATACTAATTAATAATTAGAATTGAGAATTAGAAGCACTAAACAAACACCAGAAATATGAAGTAAATATGTAGTCCTTTTATTGTCTGTAAATATGTGCTAATCATTAGGAAATTATTATCATTAACAGCAGCTAATAAGTCTGCTAGCCTAGAATAAGGGTATCATAGATTAGAGTCCTTTTATTTATAAAAAAAAAAAAGATCTGAAAACATCTAATTAAAGGGTGGGTTCAGAGGCCTGAGTGGGAGTAAAAAAGTTTTCCAGTTTTCAAAAGTAAATTCTACAATATATCACCGAACTTAATAAATTATATACCAATTGAGAAGAAAATGAAGAAAATAAAATGCTCTACAATGTTTATTCTATTAACTTTTGCTGTCAAATTTAGAGCAAATAAGTTATCTAAATTAAAAAATTTGTGTAGACGAAAAAAAACAAATTTTCTACAAATAGGCAATTATTGACTCGTGATTTTTTCATCCGAATATAAAAAGTAGGTACTCATTTGACCCAGGATTTAATGCTTTACATTTTATCTAAAAAAGACCAGTTTGGTTATAGGGTTTTGGAGTTATTTATGAAAATTAAAAAATGGCCTATTTTTTAGAAGTTTTTAGCTCATCTTGAGGTCGAAGGAAAATTCAGATTAGATGTAAACAATAATAAAACAATTTCCTTTAAATCTAATTTCTTTGAGTTAAAATTGTAATAGAAAAAATATTTTTTCCGAATCTTGGGAAGGGGTAAAATTACCTCTCTCCTTGCGTGTACTGCACAATTACTTACTGCATTAATTTCTTTTATTTTCAATTATGTGAGAAAATGAAGATAGATGCCAGTTCATTAAAAGGCTTCTGATTAGCTATGAGTGTTGCATCATGATGACGTTGGAATCATAGGCAGCGAGTAGAGTTTGACATTTATTTCTAAAAATTTGATTAACTAATAAAAAAAAGGAAAAACATATCAGGAATGGGGTACAACTACTGGTAAAAATATAATATAAAGAAGAAAATTTAAAAAAATGCAATTGTTTAACAATCAATTGAAAATCCAAAGAGGATTACCCAAAAAATACAAGTAGTGACTTAAGTAAAATTGCTAGTAAAATAAATTGGCGTTTCGGCCCTAACAGGAGTGTAAGCTAGATCAATTTTTAGGGGGGAGGGGAAAACATCCAAAATACCAACAATTTTTATAGAAAGATCCAATTTGCCAAATTGGCACTTATGGAAAAAATTTTCCAACTTTAGGACAAAAATGCCAAGCAAATTTTGGCAATTGTTAGAATATTTAAATCGTTCGACCTTTTTTAGGCGAAAATTAGATCATATTTTGATAATAGCTGGCACGTTTTTAATTATTTAAATTTTTGCTTTAGTAGTTACTTTTATATCTATATCTTTTACTTCCTAGTGGCCTGGCTTAGACATAAAGCCTTCCTCTTACTCTTCCAATTATTAATTTATTGAAATATACATAAATAAAATTTTCCAATCATTATTTTATTAATACTTAAATATCTTTCAAATGCCAAATATTCAATATATAAATGTTTCAGCCTATTTAAGCCAATATGAGTACAGATTAAAATGTTGAAAAGAAGGTAGATGTTAAATTAAATTATATATTAGCATTTCTGAATAGGAGATTGATTTGTATTATATGGTAATATTTGTTTATATGAATTTTATAACTTTCACTATTTGTGAAAGAATGATTTTTCACAAAATCACTGATGGATAAATAATTTTAAAAAAGATACAATACTTCAAACAATTTCACGGTTAATTATTAGTTTTTTTTATTATTAATAAAAACCTTTTAAAAATAAAATATTATGTTAATAAATTTCATAATCCAGAAAGAATAATCGGAAATTAAAAGTTTTATGTTTCGCATGATTTATTGTATTTATTAACATAATATAAATGAAAAGCATTCAGATATATTTCTTTTTAGGTTTCATTTGTGCAAAAGATAGATCGTGATAAATTTTGTTTCACAATCTAATTTCTATTATGTATTATTGTTTTGGCCTGGTAATAATTAACTGTTGGGTCATATTATATGACCATAATTGAAAAAAGTAATTGTGATTTCTAAAGAATGATTAGACTTTAAAGATAATAAGATTTTTAAATCAAAGTCGATTTTTTTTCTTTAAAAAAAAAAATTAGACAGGAATAGCATGAGAACAAGAAAAATTTATAAGTGACTGGGAAAAAAAGAAGATGAAAATCAAAAGCTTCGAGGTGCGTGCGACGAGAGTACTTAGCTTAAATATAAAATTTCAGCCTCGGCGTTTTTTCGTTTTTGAGAAATTTTGTTCATACACATGTAGACAGTCCATTTTGCAAGATCCATTTTTTTAGACTCAGATTTTCGTTGAAATTTCGACATCGATTTTTTTTGCTTTCTCATTATATATTTTATATATATAAAAGAAAAAATGAATGAAGATAAAGTCATTTAGAAAATGGGCCTATTTTAATGAATTACTCTTGTTTTAATAAAACGATTACTATTAAAATTAAGGTGACCCCAACCGAACTCTAAAAGTACTCCATTGTACTCCCTACGACATTTTGCGAGTTAACTATTAAATTCATCACAAAAAATATGACAGAATTAGAATACGATCTTGGAAAGTTACTGCTAACTCTCAAATCATCCTTGTATATTGCTTAAATTATTAAAGAATAGCTATTTTGACAGAATTTAAGTTTAAGATAAACGAAGGACACTGCCTCACTCCCACTGCTAAACTAACCTAAATTTCTAACTACACTATGTTCCTATATTGCAGAGCATTTGAAAATATCTTAAACTTCTCGGTTGTTAAATATAAAAAAAAAAACAATTTTAAATTCGTTAACAAATTATCATAGAAGAAAGAAATGCAATGAAGGGGAAAGATTTCGGTCCGAATTTCTTCCCTGTGTGAATTTTTTAAATAATTTTAATATTTTTTTTTTTACAAATGTAAGCAAAGGTCCAGCGGACCTATAATATCCAGTGGTGACATGCAATCAGGAAGAACAGGAG
>JAAAKE020103785.1:0-17896 GCA_010014785.2 Anisolabis maritima
TGAGACAAATGAAATGAACTAATGACGTAATGTAGAAATGCATTTCTGGATTTGCAAATCGTCCACATCACAACTTTGACGCTGAATATTTAGAAGTATTTATAGAGAAAAAGCTCAACGTCCTTTGAAGAATTTCTGAGAGAAATAGTTACGACACGGAGTGCTAAACACATAAAAGGTGACAAAGTTATGTTGGATTGGGATTTGGTTTTCCTAAATGGATAGCGTTATGTTTTTTTTTTTTTAATGACTTCTCTAAGGTTGACACTTTAGAAGCAAATTAAGCTTAATTTTGTTTACAAGTGTTAATTTAGAGTTAATTTTAATTTAACATGAGTGCAAAAACGGACATTTTCAACATATTTTGCTTTTTTATTTCCGTAACGAGAAAAAAGCTCGCACGCAAATAGATATGTGATGTTTATGGTATTGATTGCTTAACAGAACGCACGTATCTGAATTGATTTAAAAAATTCCGTCCTAGAGATTTTTCAATCAAAGCTGACCAACTTTCTGGTCGATGAAGTGAAGTTGGTGATAACAAAATCAATCATAATTGCATCGAATCGTCTTATAACTGTGTAGAAAGGTTATAGATATATATAGAGCATAAAAGAATTGAAAATCATTTAACTTTGTTATGAAACTCAATATTTGGGTACCAGATGAATTTAAAGAGATTCATTTAACATAAAGAATCAATATTTACAAAATTTATTCCAAATGCAATGAAATCGACTCTTTTTCGAAGCGAATCATCACTAATAATAAGAACTAGATTGTTTACAATAACACTAATCGAAAATGACCAGCCCAAACTGCATCGAAAGGTGAATTGCATCAAAAAAAGATTACGCTGTCCATTTGGTGGGATTATAAAGGTGATGTATATTTTGAGTTGCTTCCAATAACCATCAATTCAGATGTTCACTGTCAACATCTAATGAGACTGGAGAAAGCAATCAAAGAAAAACTGAAAATCGCAAAGGAATCGTGTTCCACCATGACTACCCTAGAACACACATATCTTTGGTGACTCGTGAAAAATTTTTGGAGCTTGGTTGGAAGTGATGTCACATGCACAATATCGCACAATCAAATTATCATTTATATCGAAGTTTGCAAAACTCTTTGAATGGTAAAACTGAAATTGATGACCTGAAATCGCACTAAGTTCCCTTTTTTTTTACTGAAAAGCACCGAAGTCCTATGAGTGCGGCAAAAGGTCATCGAACAAAATGGAAAATATTTTATTGATTAATGTTCATTCTTTGTGTAAAAAAAAATTGAGTTTTATTTCACCTTAAAAACAGAATTTAGTTTGTTGCCAACTCAATATATAGTAGTGATCTTCATTAAATGTGTATCCTTTTCATTTCTCAAGTCCTCCATTTTGGTTCAATTCTTTCAAATGGCAACTTAAGAATTGTATGAGAAATTTATAAAAACAAAAAATTTTAAAGGAAAAAATATACCTCTGCTTGCTCCCCCCCTCCTGAAGGGAAAGGGCCGAGTTGCTCACGAGAACAAAAAAATCTATCAATTAAAATATCTTTCAAATTTTGCCCTTTTCTAGAGACTAAAATTAACAAAAATTATCTTTCGAAATCAGAGAATTCCACTTCTGCTCAAAAAACAATTTTCTCGTTAATATCACCAAGTTTGCTCTTTGTTTGCTTAGGTGACAAAAGATGTCAGATTTATAGACAATGGAACATTAATCTAGATAGCCTTCGATTTACTGGTGCAGGATATTGGTGTGTGTTTTAAAATTTCGAAACATAGGCATTATTATTTTTTTTCTCTTTTTTATCCCAACTTATACCCAAGTCATTTTATTATTATATTTACTAAATTTTTCTCCCTCTTATCAATGTAAATAACTGACAAGTTAAGATTACTCAAGAGAGTAACTTTCTTGGTTGGGTTGCCATCACCTTGCTCAAGAAAAGCCAGAACATAGTCGCTTTTCTTCCTTTTAAAAATGCATTAAACAATTTCATTTTGATCTAAAAATGCTGTTGAGCATGAATACTTTCTTGTTTTTGAAGAAATGAATCTATTTACGTTCTTACCTGTAAACTCTCATTGCTGACGTGGTAAAAGTCAACTGAAACGAGTATTTTTCTAAAATTTAAATTTTAATGTTTAAATAGGAATACCAAATGAAACCCTCTATGTGATGTCGAGAAAGCATCAGTGCCGAAGGAGCAAGTGAAAACAAAAGCCTGGAGCACACGCGCGTCCAAAATTGATACATTGACTCCAATGCACACAGAGTTTTTTGTATGTATGCACTGCCCCATAGTCCATTGGAGTCAATGTGTCTTAGTCTGTGTGGACCCACTCATGTGCTCCAGGCCAAAGGGTTTAGAGCAAATGATAAGAAAAAAAAATTTTTTTCAAAATAAAAAGAAAACAAAAATTTATTCCGTCTTAAAAAATACATGTCTTAATTCTTTTTCCACATGTATTAAAAATGGATAAATTTCTTCGGTGTTTCATCTTCATTTCATAGGAATAAATATTTTAAATAAAAGTATCTTTGATTTGTTAAAGTCATTTTGACGTGAAGAAACTTTTTTCCAAGATCGCTTGAAGCTTGTTTCAATAAACATCCAAAGAGAAAAAAAAAAGAAACCCCAGGAGGAAGCAAGAATGTTTTCCATTTAACTCTGGTTAAAAATAAATAAAAAGAGAAATTTTAAATCCAAATTTGAAATAATGAATGAATTAATAATAAATTGATTTTTATAATTTGGAGGGAGTTGAGCTAGACCCTTTGAAGGTTTAAAAAAAATAAAGTGAATGTGTCTAAAGAGCGGAAGAAAAAGAAAGCCCACAAAAGCTAATTGCATGCTTGACAAGTGAGTATGTTCTAATTAAGATTTTTTGGAATTTCATCGCTTAAACTCCAAAACAAAAAATCGCAAATTTAAAAAAATTTAGTTTTGAATTTCAAAGGATTCAAATTTTCGCGAAGATCGATTTATGAGACTAAGGCACTTTGGCTCCTGGTGACTTATTAGCAAACTAGTGTCATTCTAACGTTTATGGCGCCAACAATTCTTAATTTCTGTTGATGTAGGTGCTTTCACATGAAAATTCATTTATCTTTATGCCTATAGTTTGTATATGTATACTTGTCAAACGTGCAGTTTTTCTATGTACTTTGCTTTCAATGCGATTACATTAGCTAATAAATATATCGTCGCTGCGCCTACAAAATCTGCTGAGATAAAAAACAGCAGGTAATATAATCCGATAATAAAATCAAGAGGAGGACATTTCCTTTCATTTTATAACGGTGAAATTCAATAGAGGAAGGAGCCAGGTAAGAAGCATCTACTATATTAAAAATTTCTAGTTTGAGACGTTTCGGCTTTAATAGAGTTATCAGTTTTGTATTTAATATACAACAAACTGACAACTCTGAAATTTTTATACTGATGATGGCATTATTAAATTAAAGCCGAAACGTCTCAAACTAGAGAGTTTTAATATAGTAGAGGCTGCCTGTTCCTTTCTCCATTGATAAATACAATAGCCACCTTACATTTTTCATTTGGACAGTATAGGCCCAACTATCGGGTTTCCCGTTTATTTACCAGAGGTGCTTTCGTGTACACACCCCCCTCCAACCCAGCGGACTTCTGGCCATTGCCATCTATCGACACCCCGTGAAGTTACTTTTTTCCAAACTCTAACGCCTCCTCCTATATTCATTTCTAGCTAGCTAACTACTGTTATATCTAATTCCTTCCAGTCCATTTGTTCCAACGTATTCTATGCTAAGGAAGACCTGGTTTGAGGAGGAACTCTCAGCACCAGCATGTATGTATGTAGCCTTCTCCTTGCGAAGAATGCTTCATTGAGAGAGAATCCTTCTTTACGTTCCTTCCATAGGACGGGGTGTCAGAGAAACTCCCTCTCCTCGTAGAGTTGCCTGAGGGCTCTATTAGGGTGGGATCCAATGTTCCAATCCAGAGCATATTTAAAGCCATTAATCGTCAGAAATTGTGAAATTCGAAAATAGAGAGCCCCGAGATACAACTAAATAATATAATTATATAAGTTATTAATAGATAAGTGAACCTACCTCGCTATTTCCAACAATAAGATTTTCTATATTCAATTGTCGTCCCATTATTCTTACAGTTTCTGGCATTAAAGTGAGTCCCCAAGCCTTTAAAAGTTGAAGAGATGGAGGATTTTCTGAAAATAAAAAATATCTTTACTTTATTTGCAACATATTCATTTATCATAGAAATACTAAAATTCTCCATCTTACATTTCAAATCTTTTTGCATAATTATTAATTAAATGAAAAAATAATTTTTTTTTTTTAATTTTCAAAAGACGTCTAAAGAGTTTTATATAAAAAAGTTCGGTATAAGGAGAGGTATGTGTGTTTTCTTCAGGGAGTGACTTCTTGTGATAATAGGGTTGATTCCGGTCACCTTCCCCAGAAGAATAATTTTTTACTTAAACTCATTTTAATTGCATTATCCCCGATAAATAGTTCCCGTATACAAAATTGTTCTATTTATTTTGTATGAAACATTTAGCCCAGGGGGAGGAGCTTTGGAAAAGACGTTTGCCTCCTTTCCATCCCTTAAGATGACAAGTTATAACTGTTATTATTAAAGAAAGGACTGGCTAGTTTAAAAGTTTAAGTTAAACTTTTGATTCCAAAATCCAAAAATTTTTCAAGATATTTTGACTTGATTTGTATTTATATTTATTTACCTCTAATTTGTTTGAAAAATTTATAAAGTGACTCTTGTCTTTGTTCAGGAGAAATTCGTGTGTAGGCAGCAATGTCCTTCATCAAATGAAAATCCTTCTTCATATCTTCAGTTAATCCCGTCATGTAGCATAATTCAGGAATGAGACAGATCATCACTTCTTCCTTAAAGAAAAAAACAAAGAAATCTGTTTTACTTCGAGATCTAAATTTGTAAACGAAATATTGGGTTATTTGGAAAGTAATTTCGTTTTTTCCCAACAGAGGACTTAATTGTATTTTTTCACAGCCAACTTCACACTTAAGCCGCATAATCATTCTATATTTTGACAGCTGATATAGCATGGCTTGCTTGTGAAAAAGTTCAATTCAGTTCTAATCAGTAGTTTTTGGTTGGTACCCTTTCAAATATGGAAAGTGAAAAGCATCATGGGGACGAGAAATGGGTTGTCTACAACAATGTTAAACGCAAGAGATCATGGAATAAAAAAGATGAACCGGTTCAAAGCACTTCGAAAGGCGATATTCATAAAAAAAAAGTGATGTTATCTGTTTGGTGGGATTTCAAAGGAATTGTTTTTTTTGAGCTTCTACCGGACAACACAACGATCAATTCTGAAGTGTACTGTCATCAGCTGGACAAATTGAATGATTCACTTAAACAGAAAAGGCCAGAATTGATCAATAGAAAAGGTGTAGTGTTCCACCAAGATAATGCGAGACCTCATACAAGTTTGTTAACTCGCCAAAAGCTTTTACAGCTTGAATGGGATATACTGTCACACCAACCATATTCTCCAGATCTGGCACCTCCTGATTATTATTTGTTCCGGTCTCTACAAAATTTTTTAGACAGTAAAATCTTTACTTCAAATTAGGAGGTCAAAAATCACCTGGATCAGTTTTTTGGCAGCTAAGAACAAAAATTTTATGAGCGTGGAATCATGCTACTACCAGACAGATGGCAAAAGATATTGGACCAGAATGGACAATATATAATTCAATAAAATATTTATTCACTATAAGAAAATCGTCTTTCATTTTCATAAAAAAAAAACGAAATTACTTTCCGAACAGCCCAATAATTTCAAAAGCAAACCGTATTTCAACTTTCATCATTAGATTTTTTTTGACGAGCATACGTTTTTTTTTGGGAACCATTATAGAAAAACCGCTAACGAAATCAGGGGATACATTTTCATGTTTACAGCTCAAAAATTATCATTTATATCGAAAATCAAATTTTACCATATGAGGCAAAGTATCAAAGAAATGTGATATTATGGACCGAGTGGAGAAAATTGGTGTTTTTTCGCAACGTCTGGAAACTCATTTTTAACTCAGTGAAGCTACTCATTGTGGTCTCAATCGACAGTTCTAGTCGTAGTTACTAGATTTGGTGTACAAAACATTAGTTTTAAGTTGTTCTAGTGAAGTAATATTGAAGTGAGAATGAAGAAATTTCAACACAGGGTCGTCTTATAGGCGTGCAAATAGAGAAATCGTAGAAAGAGCCTCTCAACAGCAATTCAGTGATATCAAAAGAGAGTCATAGCTTAATTAAGTCACAAGTTATATTGCTATCTGACTGATTCGCGACACAGAGACACTGGATTTTTTATAATTAAAAATTCCGATGCTAATCTTAAGATAAAATAATTAAATTATTAAATCTTTAAAAAGTTAAGTTGAGAATTATAAATAATTTAATTATAAGTGATATTAGAAAAAAAATGACTCGTCGAATATTCTAATTATTAATTTGCTAAGGAATTCAGATTCGCTCACGAATAATGTCCGAATGACCTGTGAAGACAAAAATCTTTAAGCAACCAAATTTTTTTTTAATTTACCTTGAGTGCATCTGCTCTTCTTTTATGTTTGTTTATTAGGAGAGGTTGATTCTGGTCAATTATTTTAATATTATAATGTTTATAATAATATTCAAGAAAGCTTATCTAAAAAAAGAGAAATTATTTTAGTCGCACGAGAGAGAGAATGAGAGAGAAGTAACTGACCTCTGTTGAGTTTCTCATTTGAAAAGTGTCGTTTGGCGACTTGTCCCATAAAATGTCATCAATTCGATAGAGTTTGTTATTATATCTAGTGAGAACCGAAGTGCCAATGAACCTCTTCTGGCACTCATTCCTATAATTCTTAGGATTGATGACGTAAATCTCCTGCATGATCTCGTAGAGGGTCTGCGTACGTAGCAACCGATGTGTGGCATCACAGCAAAGTTGGATTCCACCATCGAATACATTCACTGAACTTATCAGCCCGGGCCAGACTTCCAATTTATGTTTAGGAATGTGGGACGATAAGACAGGATCAAAGAGATATTTCCCAAAACGCACCATTTGTAAATTGAACATGATCTTCTTAAAAATAATATTTAATAAGTGAATGCATTCTTCCATTCGTTTTTTGCGCCTAAATTTCACTTGGATGTTGAGAGGCGAAGCGTCCACTGGGTGTTTGCTATTTAAAATGAATTCCTCAGATTCAAGGAAATGTGGCAGGTACATTGTGGTCCCATCGAAGCTTCGCGTTGATCCAAACACATCTGAGTGATTTTTTACCAAGCGGAAGCGAAGGTCCTTCGAATCTATTTGTGGTATGAATTTGATGTCGTATTCGTAAACCGCTTGACCCGGATCTAATCCCAAACTGATATAATTAGCTGTCAAAGGAACTCTGAAAATAAAATGGATAAGCTAAATAATATTGGTTCAACGGAAGAAGATAAAAAGAATAAAATTGGTGAAAGTTTTCAACGACCCCTTTATCAAGTATTAAATACCAACAAGGGCCTAGACATAGCGAGGGGGGATAGGTTCAAATCTCCCTCCCAAAAAAAAATCTCAAAAATAAAAATACAATAGAGAGGAAAATATTGTGTTAGTCAAAATTTTAAACTTTGTTAGAAATTATCCAAAAATATTATTTTATCAATCTATATTGTTTGAAATTTATTTTAAACTAGAACAAAGAATTTATTTGTAGGATATTCATAATTTTTTAAGTTATTATTCGATAACAACTTTGTTTTAATATTATATCAAAAAAACTTAATCAAAATTATTGGAACCATGTATTTATTGATCTTTATATCTAGTGAGAACCGAAGTGCCAATGAACCTCTTCTGGCACTCATTCCTATAATTCTTAGGATTGATGACGTAAATCTCCTGCATGATCTCGTAGACGGTCTGCGTACGTAGCAACTGATGTGTGGCATCACAGCAAAGTTGGAATACATTCACTGAGCTTATATAAATTGTGTTTTTATAACCCACCCACCGACGAGGAGCTAGGGCTATGAGGGTCAAAAATAAAGCCCATTAGTCTTGCACGTGTTCTATCTAAATATCTTATTAACGGACTTGGAAACAATAGAGGTTTTAACCGCACGAGTTTTAAACACTAAGTTGGCTCTTCCCCCTTCATTAACTTAACAGAAATATTGAAAGAGAACAAACTTCTAGAGCTGGTGGGCCTAAAAAAAAAAAATAGAAATTCGGGATTAAGGAATAAAAAAATGACTTACTTTTTTCCTGAAGTCCCTTCTTTAGAAATTTTGTCCTTGAGAGCAAGTTTGGTCAGGTTATGCGCAACTTGGTCAATATCAGGCGGGTTGTCTGAGAATTTGTTTTTATCTTTGCTATAATAAAGAGTATTGGTTTTATGGAATTTTCATTTTACTTGATAATATGAGCCGACGAGAGATATGACTTAGTTTGTAAAGGAATCTGCCCTTTCATTTTTAAATAAATGAAAAAATACAATAACTGATACGAATTTCAGATTTTTCTATTACATGAAAGTAACAATAGAGGGAGGCGAAGTTTAAACATGAAATAGTAAAATATCTACTAAATTATAATAAATCAAAAATATAAAATTCCTAAATATAGACTTTTCGCAATAATACCCGTATACAAAATTGATCAAATTTGTTTGAAAAGAATTTTGTTTTTTTGTTTTCCGTTAATTGTTGGCAACATGTTATAGGAAAATCTCGTGCAATTCAGCTATTTTTTTTAGGTAGAGAATGAAAATTTCTCTCTACGGCTTTCTTTTTATAATTCAATATTTCCATACCTTTCTGGGATCCTTTCTTTTTTAATTTTCTCATTTTCAGGAATTTGAAACGGATTATTTCTGAAATGCAAAAATAAATCAAAATTAAACAAACCATTGATTAAAAGAAAAAAAAAACTTACTCTTCTTGGGAACCTTTAAGAAAATTTTCCAAAAACGCCCCTCGACCCATGTTCTTTTCAATTTTCTTGTTTTGTTGTTGTGCGCCGTTGATTCCAGGAGTTTGGTATTTTTTTATTGACAACTCCAAAGCTTTTGAACGTCCTATTGGCTTCGAGGCAACGAATTGCTCTTCATTTTTCTTAAAAATATATTCATATTAATTAATAAGTAGAAAAGTTAGCAACTCTAAGGATATATTTGGAATTTAATTATAAAGGAAAAAAATTTATTTTTTAAATAAAAGAACTTTAGGGCCTAAGAGATGATACTTTTTGTATTTACCTCTCCCAAAGAAAAGTTAACTTGAGAGAACTTATACCCCTTAATGCCTAGTGATAATTTTATCTTCATTTTGAAACAAAATAAGTGAACACCATTATAAAAAACATTCAAATAATATTGTAATTGCTATTAAAGCAAATAAAAAATTGATCCAATTCAAGTTGGATACCTGTGAATATCCTGGCGGATGGTTGGATTGTTTCATCTCTTCAAGAGCTTGAAGAATTGCTGCTCCCCTTCCTCCACGTCCAATAGGCCTGAAAAAGAAAAAGAAATAAAAAATCCCTTCATCTTATCCTCTATATAAAATAAAGAATTTCTTTGTTAAATCCTATAGCTATCTTTATACAGTAGGCATGAACCTAGAAAATTTTTTGAATCAAGTTAATCTGATTTTTCGAAGGAATTTTTTTGCTTCAAATACCGATAAATGGTGTAAACTTGATCCTTTCGCCTGGGTTCAACAACTGCATCTGAATTTTGATTAAGACTAGAGAATTGAATTAAAAACAAATTCGAATTCGTGTTGACCAGAGTAGGCAATTCTATTATAGTTAGGACTTTTTCTATCTCGCCAGTACACACATTTTATTTTTTATTAGGTTAGATAAGAAAGTAAAAATTGCCAGAATTTCGATTTATCATACATATTAAATATTCAGTCTCTAAAGACAAAGTATTTCTATATCTATTAGGAAGCTATAAAGTAATTTGAGACAAAATAGAATAATGCTGATTTAAACTTTTCAAATAGAAAAAAAATGTTTATTTTAATGGAAAATTCGCCGCTAAATGAAAGAACAAGAAATATGTTGATTTAAACAACAAATATGAAACTCATCAAAAATAAAGCATTGGGAAAAATAAAAATCTATCCTAAGAATGGATACATTATATCTACATTTAGTGGAATTTTTTAAATTAAAGTATTTATCTATCTGTTTTGCGTTATATTTCTAATAAAAATTACCTTTTATACCACTAATAACAAAAATCAAAATGTGATATTAATATTGATTCTCGAGAGTATAAATTATATAAAATATTTAATATAAAAAACACAAATTTACCTCATATCTGCCATGATTCTCAGCTAATATTTCCACTAATTAAAAAATTTAAAATTATGTTTAAAGAAAATATTTGCTTTTTAAAAAATAAATATCAAAATCATAAATCCATATTTTGCGATAAAATAAATTTTTAGCAGCTTAGAAATGTTTTATAAAAATAGATCATTGAATGTTTTTCACAAATATGGCAGCTAGTAGCAGAAGATAGAAAAGAGAAGAAACAAAGACGTTCAAAATCACTTTTTTTATGAGTTATGTTGGCTTTCCTGATAAAAGTTTTTATAAATTTTTATTTATATTTATAAATATTAATTACCTTTGTTTTATAGAAAATTATTTAAAGATTGTTAATTCCTATTAAATTTTTTTAAATTTATATATTTAAAAATTATTTCATATATCGAATAAAAAATAAGTTGTTTAATTGGCTATTCTGTTTTGCTTTACACTGATTGGCGCCAAAGCACAACTTAACCTTTTTTTATGTATTAATCAAATATTATTTAAATTTCTTCTTTAGTTAATCATTTTTACTTTTTTGTTAATTTTTCTATTTAATTTTACTTGAAATTTTCTTCAAAATGGCTCTTTGGGTGGATAAATATCGACCAAATTCTTTATCAAAACTCGATTATCATCTCTCTCAGGCAAAACAACTCAAAAATCTGGTAAATTTATTTTATACATAATATAATTATTATTTAATAAAAGAAAGAAGAATCTTTTTCCATAGGATATATCTAAAATATTCATCAAATTTTTTTTTTTTAATTTTTATTTTCCACAAAATATCTCATTTTATTATAATCACTTCTATCTATATTAAATTTCAGTTATAATTTTCTACCCGTGTTATTTGGATATTTGCTTCTCATTGACATCTGTCAAAGATTCAAAATTTTATAAAATAACTTCACAGAATATTTATAAAATGATATTTTTAGTTTTTGAATCGATAATAATATTTTTATTATGTTTTATATTTCCAATAAGAAGAGAACAGGTTTTTTAAATTTCTATACCTTTTTTTTAGGTTGAATTAGGCGACTTTCCTCATTTGCTATTTTATGGGCCTTCAGGTGCAGGCAAGAAAACAAGAATCATGTGTGTCCTGAGGGAACTCTATGGACCTGGTGTTGACAAATTAAAAATGGAAACAATGAACTTTCAAGTAAGGGCGTAAGTAGTTTTAATAGGTAAAGAAAACCACCACGACTAACCAAGCCTCTGTTGGGTGACTCCGGCAAACACTGACGTTAATGTATCTCCTGAAATTTTCTAAATAATGACTTGTATATATAAATCCCAATTGCCTCTGTGACTATAAAATTAAAAAAAGAATGTCATGGGACTTCCTTATTCAATTTTTTCTAAAACTGATTTAAGGTGTCGTGGAGTTGGTAAGCCAAAAATATATGCAAATATCCACTCCATAAAAAAATATAAAATAAAATTAGAGATGCCTCACAAAGATCCATCGAGACAAAATGCGAGAAAAAAAACAAGATGAATAGAAATTTTAGTCCTAAAAGGATAACTAATGGGGAGAGGGGGAACTCTTCTTGTAAGTCGTATCGCATTTTGTCTCAATGGATCTTTGTGAGGCTCTAATTTTATTTTATATTTTTTTATGGAGTGGATATGCATATATTTTTGGCTTACCAACTCCGCGACACCTTAAATCAGTTTTAGAAAAAATTGAATAAGGAACAAAATAGAGAAAAGAATATTAAAAGGGAAGAAGTTAGAGATATAGACTCAATAGTTTTAACATTAAATAATTTCAATATGGAAAGATTGAACAAATTTTTTTCGTACCCTGACAGATCGACATGATTCAGTAATTGTTTTTAAATAATAAAAACTTATTTAACGAAGCCAAAAAAATATGCAAATATTAACTTTCTATGAATATATATACAAAATATGGCAATGATCAAGATCATTTTGGGTTCTTTTCTGCTGTTTTTTTTAAAAGGGAAATTTAATGACACCTTTTTTTATTAATAAATTTTTATTTTTAATAAGGAATTCTAGTGAATTTTATTTTATATTAAATAAATAAAAAAATTACTTTTTTTTACAAATTTCAAGAAATCCCCTATTCCCTTCCTCTTTACCAATTGATGGGCTTCTCGGAGGAGACGTGAGCGGCGTCAGGGCCGACCGGATGATACCATCCCCAGATTTCGGTGACCTGAGCGGATCACATCACCTCTAATCATTCGACGATCGTCAGGCGTAGGTTGGATCACAACAACAATATCCGGCAGTCACCATTATCAACACTTAATGCCAGAACGACCTCCGGAGAGACCGGCCACAACGACCAGCACCAGGTCTCATGGTTGACACCTTATCACCGAAAGAGACATCAACTTCACCTTGGCAAACAACAACCAATATCAATATTTCGTAAACAGCTTTTCCTATTCCATTTTCCTTAAATTATTTTTTTGTAATGTCAAAATTTATATAAACCATTTTTTTTTAATTTTTTTTTATAATAAATCCTAAATTTTTCATTAAAATATTTTTTTTATTGATATAATTTTATAGAATTCCTTATTTTTTTTTAAAACTTATTCAAAATTTTATTTTTATTTATTATTTATTTTTTTAAACATTAAATTTCTTTTTTATTTTAGTTTTTAAACAGCAGAAGCAGATACTCCTCTGAATCTACACTTTCCCGGTATGTTGAAAACCTTTTGTACCGTTAAGATATGAATATAACAACTGTGGTTAAAAACAAAACGAAACATTAAGCGAGCCATTAAAATTAATTAGTTAAAAGTGGGGCTGTTTCTTAATTTATTCTCAGATATCATCGTCGATGAATCTATTTTTAATAAGATCCGTATTGGAGGCAGTCATTAGTTTATTAATCGACAAATTATATTCTTCCTTAAGGATTTAACGTTCTCTCTCTTCTTTTGTTTTCAGGCTAGCAGCAAAAAAATTGAAATTCATACACTTAATAGTAACTATCATATAGAAGTGAATCCAAGTGATGCTGATTTCTACGATCGAATTGTAATCCAAGAATTGATCAAAACCGTAGCTCAAACTCAACAATTGGACATCGCAGGACAAAGGGAATTTAAAGGTACTTTGAATATAATAAAGGTGGGCGTGTAGAGATAAAAACAAGAATAAGAAAGGGATTTCCAACTGAATGAATGCTGCCGTCATCTTAGGAGTTGAATCCCCCGAAAGGAAGTAGCAACCAGCGACACTACACTTCGAATAAAGAAGTGTGGCCAATACCCACACAAAAGCCTTCCACTCAGCACCACCAAGGAGATTTCCCAACCAAAAAACCGATGAATCCTCCTCATTCAACTACCTATCTCCCTTTTGCTTCTCTGCTCAATAAATTATTATATTATGCTTAATTTGTGATAATCTCTCAAAGAACGAGCTGTGAATAATTTTTTTCTTTTGATTTATTTATTTGGGTGTGCGCCAGAGATATCGTCTTAGCAAGTGCATTATTGATATATGGGAGACATAATTATTAGTTTTCATTTTTCTAATTAAATGCATCTTGTGTAGTTGTCGTAGTGTCCGAGGCCGATCGTCTGACTCGTTCTGCCCAGCACGCCCTCCGTCGTACTATGGAAAAATACGCTGCCTCTTGTCGATTGATCCTCTGTTCAGGATCCACATCTCGAGTTCTTCCCGCAATTCGGAGTCGTTGCCTTTCGATTCGTGTATCTGCGCCCACTAATCAACAGATCCAGCAAATCCTACAAGTACGTCCATCTCCCCTCTCTCCCTCTCTCATCACTACTGATATTTTTTTTTCTTTTTTCAGCAAGTGGCTTCAAAAGAGGGACTCTCTATTCCCCCTCAGCTTCTTGATAAAATTACTAATTTTTCGGAAAGGAATCTCCGCCGAGCACTTTTGAGTTTAGAGGCCTGTAAAGTTCAACAGTAAGTTTCACTTCCTCTTACCTATATAAGAAATATATAGTAAGGAAGTATTGCGATGGCCAAAAAAATTGCTGTCGAGATTTCATCGGAAATGCACGTTTTGAGGTCTTGGGTCTAAAAAAAAGTTGGTCTCGTAAAATGATCTGTGTATGAACAAGATTTCTCAAAAAAGAATAAGCGTTCGAGACTGAAATTTTATATTTAAGCTAGTAGCTACCCTCGTTGCATGCACCTAGAAGATTTTCAAATCGGTCCAAGGGTACTAATACTTTACTGATTTTTTTTTTTTTGATTTTCTCAAAATTCGTTTCAAACGATTTTGATTAAAATTCATATATTAATTATTTATTAAATGATCTTGAAATTATCCTTCCAAAATTGTTTTGGGCCCACTTTATTGGTGTAGTCTTTTGCCTTTCGTGTAAACGGCGGGAGTAACGTTTATTTTTCTTAAACTACTCTAAAGAAATCGATTAGGCTAATGAATATGGATATTTTTTTAGATACCCGTTCACGGCAAATCAAGAAGTTCCAGTCCCCGATTGGCAAGTTTTTTTAAAACAAACAGCTCAAGAGATCCTATTGCAACAAACGCCTGAAAAACTCCTTGCAGTTAGAGAACGCCTCTATGAATTGATTATACATGGAATCCCCTCCGAACAAATATTCAAGGTTTTTATTTCTTATAATTAAAAGAAAATCTTACATTTTTTGGATTAAAAAAATATATACCTTCGCTGCGTCTACAAAACCGCAATGTGCATCTGTAAACCATAAACAGTGATGAGTCAGTTGGAAGTTGGAAGACTGTTCCAAAATAGCCCAGCCTATATTTTTTTAAAGTCTTTTTCAGCACCTGAGGCCATTTAAATTCCATCCTTATTTATTTAAATTTATTGGTAGCTAATTAATTTAAATAAATTTTTGTTGGTCAGGATGGGAAGTAAACCACTGACCTTTGATACGTGAAACCAAACCTTTAGCTTTGCACCAAAGAACAGGGCCAGCCTATATTTTGTTTGAAAAATAAATATCTTATGTAGATTCTTGACAATTTATTGATTATATATATATATATATACTACATCCCTTTAATTCTGTTAATAATGTATATTCTTGGTATTTGAGTCTCTTTGGATTATTGGTTTTTTTTTTTTTACGACTCTAATCTTTTTAATTTTCAACTGTATCATCCAATCGAAGGTTAGGTGGCTAATGTTATGTAAGTGCAAAAAAATCAAACTTGAACTAATGTTGCCAAAATGTGTTTTAAAGTCTCCCGACCACTTTTTACTTTCTCTATAAGTAGTATAGGCATACCATTTTCGAATTATGAAAGTGGCAGTGCGTTTGTTCGTTAATACGATAACTCGAGCATCCTCTAATGAAGATCAACCAAATTTTACATTACAGTAAAATCTTTGATCTCTTGCAACTTTTGGGCCATTTCAACCAGCCGGGTGTGGTACTTTACCTACAAAGTTTTATTAAAAATCCTGATAACTTAGAAATGATTTCACTGAGACGATTCAAATAAAGACAAATATAATTTAGTTAATATATTTACTACTTTCCCTGTATGTGTATACGAGAAAGTCGAGGGGAGGTCACTCCAGATTCTCAATGATGCACTCTTCGCAAAGGACTAGGCTACACGCCGGTGCTGAGAGAATCCCTCCTCAAACTAGGTCCCTATCATAGGTTAGCTTGGAATAAAGGGACCGGGTGGAATTAGATATAGGAGGAGGAGTTAGAGTTAGGAAATAAAGTAATATAGGTGCTGGTAGATGGCTACGGACAGAGGTCAGCTGGGTTTGAGGTGTGTGTCTCCGTACACGAAAAGCACCTCGGGTAAATAAACAGAGACTATACGGTCCAAATGAAATTATAAGTTCGATCGACTTGTTTTTTTAATTTTCATCACATAATTTAGAATTAGTTTATTTATTTTATGAGGGGATGAGATAATTTTTTTCTTAAATTTTATTAAAATTTTTATAGATTTAATTATTTATTTGTTTGTGTGTCTAAGAACATATTTTTTTTTTAATCCTAGTTCTAACAAGTGGAGTAACATACGCAGGTTTTTTTATAAAGAAATTCTCTAAGTTAGTTTTGCGCGCCTCTGAAAACCAACAAAAAGCATTAATTCGTTTGTATGGCATTTTCAGGGATTGTTGAGTCTTCTTGTCCGGAATTGTGACATGACACTTAAACGTGAAGTCGTCGAGTTGGCTGCTCAATATCATCATCAAATGTGTCATGGAAATAAATCCATTTATCATTTAGAAGCGTTCGTTGCCAAATTTATGTGCATTTATAAAAAGTTTATGGATGAAACGTGCGCCTTTGCTATGGATATGTAAATAGTAGATATGCTTTGTTTTTCCTCAATTTATTCACAAAAAAAAAAAATTTTTAATTTTTGTGTATTTTCTTACCTTAAAAAAATTCTTTTAATTTAGAAAAACTAAAGATAAAGTTACATTGCTGCTGTTAGATAAGCACATGGTATAGCCAGGCAAAATCTCAAAAAAAAAAAAAAATATGAAGGGTTGATAAAAAAAAGAGTGAAGTTCCTTTTTATACTCAACCTCTGGAAAAAATCGAAAAGAGCCTCTAATTAAACACATTTTCTCATATACAGTAATTAGAAGCATAGGATTAATTAAACTGTATATAAAAGTGTGGGTATGTTAATTCTTAGTGGGAATGAAGCCGGTCAGACTAGATCAGATAATTTTATCGCTCAGGACGGAAAGCGATTCAATGATATTTCGATTATAATGAGTTTTATTTCGACACTAACTAGACACACTTTAAATAATCCTATTCAGGCCAGTTTGTTGATATTCCAAATTTTGACAAGAAAACAAAGGTGGTAGGCATTGATTGCAACCTTCTAGAAGAAATTAATGAACATATCGCTGGGAAGATGAAAATTTTGTGTTTCCAAAAACTTTCTGAGCAAGAGACCTCAGTTTATACATTTATGAGATGACTTTAGACAATATTTACCCCTCTTAATCAATTTAAAAAATTCAATAATTAGTAATTTTTGTTTTTATTTAAAAAAATATATTAAGCAAAAAGATAGTGATTTATAAAAATAGAGAGGAGAGCGGAATAGACTATTAGGTAACCTTCGATGTGTGTGAGAGAGAGAGAGTCCTTATGTCTGGAAACAGGCAAGAAATTAAAAAAATAGCGAAGTGTGAAGAAATGGAAATAAAATATATTATCCCTATAAAAAAGTATTTCACAAAAGATTATGAAGACATGATATATCATTTCAATGGAAGATTTTTACATAGATTAAGAATCAATAGACAAAATTTTGATATCTCTAATGCTTTTATTTATTGGTAAAAAACATAAAAATATTAGATGTTAAATTAAACAACATATATAACTTAATTATATGGTATATATATTCGATGCAAAATTTTATAGCGATTACTAATCATCTATAATCTCCATTTTTCTATCTTAATTAATTTTTGACTAATAAAATAAAAAAAAAAAAAAAAAAATTTTCTAATTATAATAAATGCGTGATACCGTGATATCTGGCATAAGAAACCGCTTT